>CM076575.1:909623734-909926064 GCA_034641835.2 Pinus albicaulis
TCAATTTAAACGGTGCCACTTGTTCACATACAATTGGTCCAAGAGGAGTATTCCAAGATTATTCCTTGGAATATTCTCTTTTTTTTAATATTCAAAATACAATCAAACTCGGTCAAAGCCCAAAAATTGCAGTTTACTGGAATTTTCAAATCACGATAACTTCTTCATATGGTGTCGATTTCTCGAATCATTTGCGGTACATGAATTAGGAAGACGAGATCTTTCCGGTCACTCAGGTTTGGCACACTTCCAGACACTTTGAAATTTGAGCTATCACTTAGGTCCTTGTTCCAAATCTGATCACACCTCCCCATTAGGAATATTTTGGAACCAAAAATATTGATTACCTATTCTGTTCAGTAGATGAGAGTACAACACCCTCACATTTTAGCCTTCATACACTTTGCCTTGCATGGCTCAGTGCCTTTGAACCACAACCCGAAGGTAGTCAACACTTTCCTTCTTGGATGCGCTTGTCCTCCAGTCAAGAATTTTCTTCCTTGAACTCACTCAGAAATTTCTGGTGATAAATTGATAGAAGGTAGCTGAACATCTCTTCCTTGATCATCGATCAAAGGTGGCTCAAAAAATCATAAGTTTCCAATAGAAATACATGCATACTTGACTGAAATTTGCATATGTATAATTGAAAGTATGTCTTACTGAGTTAAGAAGTAAACCCACTTCTTACCAAGCCACTTCCATGGCAACTTTTGTTGTTGAAAATCTTCTTCATGTGAAACATCTATTCTCACATCAATGATGGAACCTTTGGTATCACTTTTGCTAGTCTTTCTATCCTCTTGCCTCATGTGCTTGGGATGAATAGTTGGATGCAATGTCCAACATTGTCGAAACAAAATGTCCCTTCTTCTGGCAATGTGTGCAAGTCTTTTTCACTTTCTTTGCAAGTTGCCTTTGCCTCAACTATTTCCTGTATGCCTTCATCCTCTTCCAGCATTTTGAAACAACATGGTTACACAAACCAAAATATGCACAACAACTCCTTCTTCCATTAAAGCATGCATAATTGTCATGCCTTGCAGAAACATAATCAACTTGACTATGGGAAGAATTATACCTCAAATGCTGCTTTGCATGTCCATCTTTTTTACCTTCATGAGGAGATGAACTGGTAGAGGTTCCAACTTTCCTTTGAAGACTAACATCAGTGTTCATGTCTTGATGGTTGTCCGAACTCTCATGCTCGCCATAAGCTGCATGTATACGCACACCTGGCTGCAACATAGGCTTCAAAAAATGGCAATCAACTTGAAAACAAACTTGACATGTTTTTGGTTTAGAACTTGGAACAACAGTTCTCTTTGAAGTTTATCAAATGCCTTCATGGCTGTAGAGTTTTCGCAATAAGGTTGAACATAACCAAGATGAAACTTCTTAGGCCTCTCCTCAAACAAAATAGGATCAATCATTCCTTGTGCATGTTTGACTAAACCCTTGCCTTCATAGCCCATTTTAAACATTAACTTGGACCCTATCCTTTAGTGTGCTTTTCAAATGAACCTACACATCTTTCTGAAGAAGAAATTGAAGAAAAATTAGAGTGAATTACCTCTACTTCACACATGTTCTTGGTTAAGGCCTCTTGGGCTTGATGAAGCTGCATCTCCATTTCATGCATTCTTTGAATAATTTCTTCTTTTTCTTCTTTCATAGCAACCAATTTCTCATGAAGTCTAGTTCTTTCTCTTCAATCTTCAAACGGAATTTGCACCATATCCTTCAAGATGTAGAAGTCTCGCTTCATGCCTTCATCGAAGAATCTTGTGAAGGAGGATGATTTTGAAACCTCAC
The DNA here is from genome assembly GCA_034641835.2 of Pinus albicaulis. Lineage (NCBI taxonomy): Eukaryota > Viridiplantae > Streptophyta > Pinopsida > Pinales > Pinaceae > Pinus > Pinus albicaulis. Next base: position 909,625,550 of record CM076575.1, read on the forward strand.
TTGATGAAGTTGTCATTATTAAAATGAACTAATGAATTTCAAAAAAAATCAAAAAGCTTTAAAAACAATTGACAAAGCTTTTGAAAAAAATGGCTATAGAGTTAAGCTCTTCTTCAAGCAACCTTTTGCAAACAAACCCTTTTGTGCTTCAAGGGTTGCCTTGAGGTCCTCTAGTTAAGGAAGATGCCTTTAAGCCTTCTTCCTTCTTGTCCTTTTATATACTTAGCTATCAGTAGCTTTCCCTTCACCTCTAGCAAACTTCAAACTTGTAAGCAACAATCAGTTTGCAAACAATAAAATTCTTTGCACTGTTAAACACCTTTCAAGTCAACAAGCAACCTAGTACTCTGTCAAGCAAGAAATTTGGCTCTGATACCAACTTGATCTGAAAATGGTTTGGATAAATTGTTATTCTTTTCAAGAATCTCCCACTTAGTTAAACAAATAAAATATCAAGCTTATACTTGAATTTTCCGGAATTTTATACTTGAAACAAATGTAATTTTTTTTACTGTTTAAGTTCTTTAAGACCATTTGTTTTTTCTGATATTAAACATGCACAATAGTCATATAATGCGGCAAATAAACATCAACACATAACAACAAATTTAATCTAGGAGTTCACCCGAATATCGTGAACTACGTCTCCTTGATCTTTTGTCAACTGACTTGGCTCTTTGGGATTATGATGAAAATATTCTTTTACAAGTTACAAACTCAACACCAATGGTTATCTGAACTGAACCAATGGGTTTATAATACCATCATACCCCTGTCATGGATGTCATCACTCTGAAAACAGATCTAGGTTCCCTTCGACTTGACTCCTTCTGTCGGTGCCCCTAATTTTCCCTGAGCTTCGAAGTGGCACTAACTCCCTCATAATTATTTTTCTGTCCCTGAAACCTCACCTACTATCTCTAGCACATATCATACCTCCAAAATTGAATGATAATTTTCTCAAAATGAGCACTGGCTCCCCAATCTAGGCCTCCATCCACTTTTGGCCCTTGGATGCCCGAAACTTCCCTATGGCTCTTCGACCTTCAGAAGTCTTCAAATGGATCTTAAAATCCTTTCATTGGATTCAAAATTTCCAAAATAATCATAATAGACTATTCACTTGTAGAAATTGGCCTCTGACTGCTCCAGTTTTGTCTCCAACACCTGGTGGCACCCCCTAGCTCTCAAGTCACTGAAAAATTATTTGTAGCTTCTCAAGCTCTATAATTCCTCAAAATCGTCGTAAAACTCCATCAATGGATTCAAAGTATCAAAATAATCAGAAATTACTATTGGTTTGCTGAGAATGGATATTGGCTGCTCTGGATAGGCCTCATTCTCCTGCTGGTACTTGTTGGCCCTAGTGGCCCCTTCAACTTATCTAAAGAATATAGGCCTTCAAAAGTCCTCTAAAGGCTCTACAAACCACACCATTAGTTCCATAATGTCTGAAACATCCAAAATTTACTATTGGATTCCTGAATAAGGCCTCTAGCTACTCTGGCTAGGCCTCAAACTGCTGTTGGCCCATGGTGGCCCCTCGAACTTCTCTAAAGAAAAAACCTACTCAAAATCATCTAATGGCTCTAAAACCCTCCCTAATGAGCCTGTAATGACTAAGATAGTCGAAATTGACTATTCACACTCCTAGAATGGTCAAATCTAGCTCATGATGGAGCCAAAACAAGATTTGTCCAGTGTCCCCTAAAAATCCTCCACCAAATGTGGAGAGACTGCACATAACTGTAGATAAAATAGGATTTATGCCAAAAATGGCGCAATCGCTCCAAATATTCTGCCAATTTGACCATTATATTAAATTTTGATTGTTGGGGTGGCCACAAGGCTGCAAACCCCACAGTCTTATTGGCAGTTAGCGCAAACTCCGCGTAAACCGTGGTTGAAACCCCATTGAACGGAGTTGGAGTGTGGTAAGGACCTGGCCGCGCGGAAATATTTACGTTAATACCGTCATGTGACAAGTCTCAATAATGCTAGTGGACTTGTTTTTTTTAACCTCGCGGGTAAGCGCTTGGGTCATGGTCACGGCCTGAAGGACATGTGGGGAGGGCCTGGCCCTCGGGGCAAGCCCCTCCGGACCCCTAAATGCGCCTGCCATAAACAATAAATATGACCGCAAGGCTTATATGGTTAATAATCATGGTAGCGCGGTTGGTGGAAGACGTTGCACACAGACCAAAGGTCATAGGTTCGAACCCCTCGAACCTCATAAAATTTTATACCACCATCCAGGGGACACATGGCGACCTCATTACTGGCCACATGTCATACATCCATTAGCCCAAAAAACAAATGTACAACCACTATCCAATTAAACAGTGCCACTTGTCTGCATACAATTGGTCCAAGAGGACTATTTTGGGGAGTATTCTAGGAATATTCCCTAGAATATTCTCTTTTTTTGAATATTCAAAACCTATTCAAACTTGGTCAAAGGCCAAAAATTACAGTTTACTGGAATTTTCAAATCGTGATAACTTCTTCATACGGTGTCGGTTTTTCGAACCGTTCACAGTGCTGGAATCAGGAAGATGAGATATATCTGGTTGCTTAGGTTTAGTACACTTCTGAACACTTTGAAATTTGAGCTATCACTTAGGTCCTTGATCCAAATCTGATCACACCTCCCAATTGGGAATCTTTTGGACCCAAAAAGACTAATTACCTGTTATGTTCAGTAGATGAGAGTATAAAACCCTCACTTTGTAGCCTCCATACACTTTCCCTTGCATGGCTTAGTTCATTTGAACCAAAACTCGAAGGTAGTCAAAACTTTCCTTCTTAGATGCGCTTGTCCTCCTGTCAAAAATTGTCTTCCTTGAACTCACTCAGAAATTGATAGAAGGTAGTTGAACATTTCTTCCTTGATCATCGATCCAAGCTGGCTCAAACAAACATAAGCTTCCAACAGAAGTACATGCATACTTGACTGAAATTTGCATATCTACAAATGAAAGTATGTCTTACTGAGTTAAGAAGTCAAACACTTCTTACCAAGCCACTTCCACGACGACTTTTGCTGCTAAAAATATTCTTCATATGAAAAATTTGTTCTCACATCAATGATGGAATCTTTGGTTCCACTTTCGCAAGTCTTTCTATCCTCTTGCCTCATGTGCTTTGGATGATTAGTTGGATGCAATGTCCAACATTGGGAAACAAAATGTCCCTTCTTCTGGCAATGTGTACAAGTCCTTTGCACCTTCTTTGCAAGTTTCCTTTGCCTCAACTGTTTCCTGTATGCCTTCATCCTCTTCTAGAATTTTGAAACAACATGGTTACATAGACCATAATATCCACAGCAACTCCTTCTTCCATTCAAGCCTGCAGAATTTTCATTTCTTGCAGAAACATAATCAACTTGACTATGGGAAGAATTATACCTCAAATGTTTCTTTACATGTCCATCTTTTTTACCTTCATGAGGAGATGAACTGGTAGAGGTTCCATCTTTCCTTTGAAGACTAACATCAATGTTTGAGTCTTGATATCTGTCTGAACTCTCATGCTCACCATAAGCTGCATGTCTACACACATCTTGCTGTAACATAGGCTTCAAACAATGGAAATCAACTTGAAAACGAACTTGACATGTTTTTGGTTTAGAACTTGGAACAAAAGTTCTCTTTGAAGTTGGCTCAACTTCCTTCATGGCTATAGATTTTTCGCCATAAGGTTGAACATAACCAAGGTCAAACTTCTTAGGCCTCTCCTCAACCAAAATAGGATCAATCATGCCTTGTGCATGTTTTCCTAAACCCTTGCCTTCGTAGCCCATTTTAAAAATTAACTTGGATCCTATACCTCTAGTGTGCTTTTCAAATGAACCGACACATCTTTTTGAAGAGGAAATTGAAAACAAATTAGAGTGAATTACCTCTACTTCAAACATGTTCTTTGTTAAGGCCTCTTGGGCCTGATGGAGCTGCATCTCCATTTCATGCATTCTTTGAAGAATTTCTTCTTTTTCTTCCTTCATAGCAACCAATTTCTCATGAAATCTAGTGCTTTCTCTTCTATCTTCAAACAAAATTTGCACCATATCCTTCAAGATGTAGAAGTCTCGCTTCATGTCTTCATAAAAGAATCTTGTGAAGGAGGAGGATCTTTAAACCTCAATTTATGAAGTTTTCATTATGAAAATTAACTAAATAACTTCAACAAAATTCATAAAGCTTTAAAAAAAGTTGACAAAGCTTTTGAACAAAATGGATGTACAGTCAATCTCTTCTTCAAGCAGCTTTTTGAAAACAAACCCTTTTGTGCTTCAATATTTTCCTTGAGGTCCTTTGGATAAGGAAGATTCCTTCAGCCCTTCTTCCTTCTTATCCTCTTATCGACTTAGCTATTAGTAGCTTTCCCTTCACCTCTACCAAACTTCAAACTTGTAAGCAATAATCAGTTTGCAAACAGTAAAATTATTTTCACTGTTAAACGCCTTTCAAGTCAACAAGCAACCTAGTGCTCTCTCAAACAAGAAACCTAGCTCTGATACCAACTTGATCTGAAAATGGTTTGGATAACTTGTTATATTTTTCAAGAACCTCCCACTTAGTTAAACAAATAAAAGATGTAGCTTATACTTGCCTTTTGCGGAAATTTATACTTGAAACAGGTGTAATTTTTTTTACTGTTTAAGTGCTTTAAGACCATTTTTTTTGCTGATATTAAACATGTGCAACAGCCATATAATGCAGCAAATTACATCAACACATAACAACAAATTTAATCTAGGATTTCATCTGAATATCGTGGGCTACGTCTCCCTGAAATTTTATCAACTGACATGGCTCTTTGGGATTATGATGAAAATATTATTTTACAAGTTACAAAATCAACTACAATGGTTATCTGAACTGAACCAATGGGTTTAGAATACCATCATACCCCTTTCATGGTTGTCATCACTCTCAAAACATATCTAGGTTCCCTTAGACTTGACTCCTTCTGTCGGTGCCCTTAAGCTTCCCTGAGCTTCGAAGTGGCACTAACTCCCATAGAATTATTTTTCTATCCCTGAAACCTCACCTAATATCTCCAACACATATCAGACCTCCAAAATTGACTGGTAATTTTCTCAAAATGAGCACTGGCTCCCTAATCTAGGCCTCCATCCCCTGTTGGCCCTAGGTTGCCCAAAACTTTCCTGTGTCTCTTAAAACTTCAGAAGTCTTCAAATGACTCTAAAAATCCTTCCATTGGATTCAAAATGTCCAAAATAGTCATAATATACTATTCACTTGTAAAAATTGGCCTCCCGCTGCTCTGGTTTCACCTCCAACATTTGGTGGCACCCCTTGGCTCTCGAGTCATTGAAAAATTCTCTGTGGCTTCTTGAGCTCTAGAAGTCCTAAAAATATTCTAAAAAATCCATCAATGGATTCATAAGTATCAAAACAGTCAGAAATGACTATTGGTTTGTTGACAGTGGATACTGGCTGCTCTGGATAGGCCTGATTCTCCTGCTGACACTTGTTGGCCATGGTGTCCCCTGGAACTTATTTGAAGCATCTCGGCCTTCAAAATTCTTCTAAAATCTCTAAAAACCACACCATTAGCTCCATAATTTCTGAAACATCCAAAATTTACTATTTGATTCCTGAATAAGGCCTCTAGCTTCTCTGGCTAGGCCTCAAACCGCTGTTAGCCCATGGTGGCCCGTAGAACTTCTCTGAACCAAAAACCTGTTCAAAATTCCTCTAATGGCTCTTAAACCCGCACCAATGAGTCTGGAATGTATGAGATAGTCGAAATTGACTATTAACACTCTCATAATGGTCGAATCTATCTCAAGATAGAGCCAAAACAAGATTTGTCCAATGTCCCCTAAAAATCCTCCTCCAAATGTGGAGAGACATTATATAAATGCAGATAAAATAAGAGTTATGCAAAAAATGGCATGCCTGCTCCAAATATTCCGCCAACCTGACCGTTATATTAAATGTTGACCATTGGGGTGGCCACATGGCCGCAAACCCCGCGGTCTCGTTAGCGGTTAGCGCAAACTGTGCGTAAAATGTGGTTGAAACCCCATTGAACGATAGTTGGAGTGTGGTAAGGACCTGACCACGCAAGAAGATTTACATTAATGCTGCCATGTGACAAGTTGTAATAACGTTGGCAGACTTATTTTGTTTAGTTGCGCGGGTAAGAACTTGGGTCATGGTCACGACCCGAAGGCCATGTGGGGAGGGGTTGGGCCTCGGGGCTGGCCCCTCCAGACCCCTAATTGCGCCTGCCATAAACCATAAATACAACTGCAAGGATTATATGGTTAAGAATCATGGTAGCGCGGTTATTGGAAGAAATTGCACGTAGGCTGGAGGTCACGAGGTCGAACCTCCCGAACCTCATAAAATTTTACACCACCGTCCAGGGGACACGTGGTGGACTCAGGACTGGCCATGTGTCACCAATCCATTGGCCCAAAAAACAAACATGCAACCATTATCAAATTAAACAGTGCCACTTGTCTACATACAATTGGTCCAAGAGGAATATTTTGGGGAATATTTTGAGGAATATTATAGGAATATTCCTTGGAATATTCTCTTTTTTTGAATATTCAAAACCCAGTCAAACCTGGTCAAAGGCCCAAAATTGCAGTTTACTCGAATTTTCAAATCACGATAAATTCTTCATACGGTGTCAGTTTTTCGAACCGTTTGTAGCACTGGAATAAAAAAGACGAGATCTATCTGGTCACTCAAGTTTAGCACACTTCCTAACATTTTTAAATTTGAGCTATCACATAGGTCCTTGATCCAAATCTGATCACTCCAAGATAGGAAATCCTATCACATCCTTATAGATAAAGGGGAAGAATTTTGAATGGACTTCCCAATGTGCATAAAGTTTTGAGAAGATGAAGTAGTTTCTAACAATGCACCATTGTTGAGAATTATGGATCCTGACAAGGACTTTGTAGTGTGCACATATGCCTAGAAGGAGGGACTCAAAGGGGTCTTGATGCCAGAATTTCAGGTAGTTTTCTACGAGTCCAGGAAGTCAAATGAACATGAGGTGAATTTTGTAACTCATGAGTTGGAGTTAGCGGTTATTATTCATGCATTGAAGATGTGGAGGCACTACCCCCTTTACATAAAATCCATACTCATGAAAGACCAAAGTGGACTTAAATATTTGTTTAGACAACCCAAGTTAAATGGTAGGTAGGAAATATGGTTAGGCACACTTAGTGAATTTGACTTTGAAATTAAGTACATCAAGTGCAAAGAGAATAAGGTGGTTGATGCTCTTAGTAGAATATTTCAAGCAAGCCACTTGGAAGTAGTGAGTTTTTATACAAAAAACCTGGTAGAAAGGGTCAAGAATGCTAAACTACAAGATGAGAAATATCATCAAGTGAAGGAAATGCTAGTACAAGGTAGTAAGTACAAGGAATATCACCTCACAGATGACGACCTAGTTAGATTCAAAAACATGATCTATGTGCCCAAACATGAGGAAATAAAAATGTTGATAATGAAAGAATTTCATGTTAAACCTTATTCGAGACATCCAAGGTATCAAAAGACTCTTACAGCCATGAAGACGTACTATTACTAGTTGAAATTGAAGAAGGAAGTGGCTAATTTTTTAGCAATATGCATGGAATGTCAAGAGGTAAAGTTTGAGTGCAAGCACCCAGTAAGGTTTTTGTAGCTTATTCCCATCCCGGAGCGGAAATGGGAGGTAATATCCATGGATTTCATTACAATACTACCTAAAGCAGCTAGTCAGCATAAGGAAAACATGGTAATAGTGGATAAGTTGAGAAAAATATCTCATTTTGTGGCAGTTAAGTCTACCAATTTTTCTAGTGAAATAACACAAATATTCATAAGGGAGATCATGAGGTTGCACGGCATTCCTAGGAAAATTATATCAGACAGGGATGTTAATTTCACCTCCAAATTTTGGAAGGAACTATTTGCATATTTGGGAACAAAGCCAACATTTATCATAGCCTACCATCCACAAACAAATGGGAAAATAGAGAGTATAAATATGATCCTTGAAGATATGTTGAGAATGTATGTAATTCACCAGCAAAACAAGTGGGAAGAGTACCTACCACTTGTAGAGTTTGGTTACAATATGGATACCAAGATTCCATAATAATGAGTCCATTTGAAGCTCTGTATGGGAGAAATTACAACACTCTTTTCAACTGGAGTAATATGGTGAACAAGGTCATGATTGAGCCTAGCATTCTCATGGAAATGGAGAAGCAAGTGAAACTCATCAAACATCATCTAAAGTTGGCACAAGACGGACATAAAATCTATGCATATCATCATAGGGTGCACAAGGATTTCCAAGTTAGGGACATGTTTTTCGAGGATTAATCCTAAGAAAATATCCCTAAGAATGGGGATGTGTTCCAAGTCAGCACCACGTTATTGTGGACCCTTTGATATCCTCGAAAGGATTAGAATATAGGCATATAAGTTGGCCTTACCCCCATCAGTCAAAGTTCATGATGTTTTCCATGTTTCTTTTCTCAAAAGATATGTGCATGATTCTAATCATGTGATTGATTGGTCTCTACCACAGGTGGAACTAGAGGGAGAGTTCCATTCAGAGCCAATGTGCATCCTAGACATGAGGAGCCTCATGCTCATAAATCGAGCCATAGAACAAGTCAATTTGCAATGGAAACACTTTGGGCTATAGGAATCCACTTAGTAAATCGCTAACTCCATGAAGGAAACATACCCATTTTTGTTTGTTGATTGAAGAAAAAATGCATATAATGTAAATACTATACATATTTGTGTATATAAATCTCCACAGCACAATATGTAGTTGTATTTTGTCCCAGGTGTTGCATATGGGAAAAATAACACTGAGGGCAGTGTTCCCTAAAGGGGGAGGGGACTGTGAGATCTCCAATCATGGTTCTCATGTAACACACATTGTAAATATTTCATAAAAATAAAAAATAAATGGGTTTAGTCAAGGGGACACAAATTCCAGATTTGGGAGGTTTCTTGCTTGAGATTTCTATGGGTTTGTTGTGTAAGAAATTTGAGCTTTTTTGGGATAGCTATTAAAAGATATGGTTGTTGAAGTCTTAATGGACTTACCATGAAGTTAATATGGGTTGCAAAGAGGTACACAAACCATGCTACCTTGAGATACACTCACAATAATAGAAGGTGAATCAGATTTATAGTGCGGACAGTAAGGATAGGGGGGTCAACCCCTATGCAACAAGAAAATAACAGAGAAGAAAGAATTTCAAGGGAGGAAAGGGGTCAAAAATAGAGAGGATGAAGTAAGATATTCGAGCATGATATAGATAGCAAGCATAATTTAGAGAAGAAGAAGACATCAAACTGGTTTTGGTTGGAAATATGGGTGAGAATATGTTTTCTCCTTTGTGAGTAGTAATTCGTCTAGAGTCCCTGTAAATCCAAGGGGTGGAGATGGTTTTATTTGGATTTCCCCATTGGTGTGGGTGGAGTATTGTTTCCTTGGATTCCTAAAGGGAGAGCCTTTGAACCTTTTTTTTTTATTGCAGTGTGACCTGGACTAGCCTACATGGGTGGAAACATTGTGTGATTTGTAAGAGTGGAGAAGTTACTCTCTGGATTTCCTTGTTGTTTTAAGGGTGGAGAGGTCACTCTTTGGACTCCCTTTTCTTCTTAGGGTGGAGGTAGCTAGCCTCTGGATTCCCTATTTTTTATTGACTGTGGAGTGGCTAGTGGGTGGAGGAGAGAGGCCCTATGGAGTCCCTGTTTCAACTAGAAGTTGGTAGTATCTCTAAAGAAAGCCCATCATTCTCTAGAATATGGCTCGAGGGTGATAGTTTCGAGTGGTTTTGAATGTAGTTGTCTATGATTGAGTGGAGATTCCTTGTCCTAGACTTAGTTTCCCAGGATATTCCAAGATAAATGTTTCATGTATTTTTTGTGTTAATGAATGTATGTATGTTTTTCTAGACTGAAATGGTGTTGATATTTGTAATGATAAAGTACTACAAATACTGGAATGAACAAATAATAAAAACATAAGCTATATATGTGTAATACATTCTAGCATTGTTGTGAAACCAACTCCAAAAATAGAAGAAAAGAGATATCAACGCCTTAGAAATAAGCCACTTCGAGGGGGAAACCTCCAATACATTACATGAATGAACAATTCTCGGATGATACAAATTACAAAACCTCCTTTCTATATATAGGAGTCCATGGGGCCATAATGTAATCCTAGTGGGGCCACAATGTAATCCTAGCCGACCTAACAATAATAATTTAAGGGCACAATAATAGCAATATGGGGGTTACAGGGGTACAATAATAACAATAAGGGGGTTACACTAACAACAATAAGGGACTATACTAGTAATATAGGGACCTAACATGCCCCTCTCCTTCAAAAAAGTGTTGTCCTCAATGCTTGAGTAGCTCTGGGTGCTTCTGTATAAAATTCTCATCCTCCAATGTAGAATCTTCAGTGGGTAAGTTCTTCCACTTGATGAGATACTCTGAAATTGATCGATTCCGTAGTTGTCGAGTTCTTGTTTCCGTGACCGCTTCAGGTTCCAATATGATTTTTTCTTCCTCATCAAGTTCTGGTAATATTGTTTGAACTGAAATATTTTCACCGATAACCTTCTTTAAGCATGAAACATGGAAAATTGGATGTACTCGCGAAGAAGCAGGAAGCTCCAATTTGTATGCCATAGTACCAATCTTTTGCAACACCTTGTAAGGACCATAGTACTTTGGCGATAATTTGTTATCCTTCTTTGCTTGCTTGAGGGACATTTGTTTGTATGGCTGTAGCCGTAAAAATACCCAATCTCCTACATCAAAACTTCTCTCGCTACGATGTTGATCTGCCTGTTGTTTCATTCGATTTTGTGCCAAATTCAGGTTATCCTTAAGAGTTGGAGAACTTCTTGCTGATGCTCGATGTGATCTTCCACTGGTTGAACCTTCGAATTTTCCCTTAAAGATGATGTGATGGATGGTGGATGATATCCATAAAGTGCCATAAATGGGGTCATTTTTGCTGCAGTATGGAAGGAAGTGTTATACCACCATTCAGCAAGAGGTAACCACTTGACCCATTGTGTTTGTTTATCGGATACAAAACAACGAAGATATCCTTCCAAACATTTATTTACTATCTCAGTTTGACCATCAGATTGAGGATGATAAGATGAGCTATGAGCCAATTGAGTACCCAAACAAGAAAATAACTCTGTCCAAAAATTTCCAGTAAAAATGGGATCTCTGTCGCTCACAATAACCCTTGGGTTTCCATGTAGCTTTTGAATTGTGTCTATAAATGTAGTAGCAACTGTACTTGCTTTAAATGGATGAGATAATGCACAAAAGTGTGCATACTTGGTAAGTCTATCGAATACCACCATGATGGCACTCTTTCCTTTGGACTTAGGTAAACTTGTGATAAAATCCATTGAAATATCCTCCAAACGTTGACTTCGAATAGATAAAGGTTGTAGAAGACTCGGGGTCTTAATTGTTTCAACTTTATTCTGCTAGAAAACCAAACATTCTGCCACAAACTTTTGAATATCAGATTTAAGGCCATCCCAAAAAAAAATTGTCTTCACCCTCTGGTAAGTTTTTAAAAATCTTGAGTGTCCTCCTAAAGGCAAAGTTTGCAATTCCAAAATAATCTTTTTTTTTAGTTTGGAATTCTTACAAAGATATAAGCGATATTTGTACCATAAGGAATCATTTTTCCAACTAAATGTATCAGATGTACTAGGATCTTGTTGCAGCTTTTGAATGAGTGTCCACACTTCTTCTTCCTTCTTCCATTCATCTCTTGCTTCGGTTATCCAATCTGGTTGGATAATAGAAATGGCACAAAGCAATGCTTCCACCTCTTCATTCTTTCTTGAGAGTGCATCTGCAACAACATTAAGCTTTCCTTTTTTGTAGATTATTTCAAAGTAATAACCCAACATCTTTGTGACCCATTTTTGCTGCTCTTCTGAAGATATTCTTTGTTCCAAAAAGTGTTTAAGACTATCATGATCAGTTTTTACCTTGAAGTGTCTTCCATTAGGTAAGTTCGCCATTTCTTTAGTGCATGCAGTATTGCTGACATTTCCTTATCATAAATAGCTTTCTGTAAATATTTTCCTTTGATTGGACGACTTTCAAAAGCAATGGGTCTTCCTTCTTGCATTAAAACAACACCAATTCCATTTCCTGAGGCATCACATTCCACAATAAAGGTTTTTGTGAAGTCCAGCGTAGCTAAGACCGGTGCTAGGCACATTGCCTCTTTAAGATGTTCAAAGGCCTTAGTTGCTTCAGGAGTCCATGAAAATGCATCTTTCTTCAATAATGTTGTTAGAGGTGCCGCTATTCTCCCATAATTCTTAACAAACTTGCGATAATACCCTGTTAACCCGAGAAATCCTCGCAACTGCTTTATGGTTGTGGGGACTTTCCATTCCTTAATGGTTTTAATTTTGTTAGGGTCTACCTTAACACCCTCGTGAGATACAATATGAACCAGATATTCCACCTCTTGTACTCCAAAGAAACATTTGGATGTTTTTGCATATAATTGTTTCTCCTGCAATAGTTTGAGCACCCTGTCAACGTGTTGAACATGATCCTTCCAAGACCTGCTATAGATTAGTATATCATCAAAAAATACTAGCACAAATTTTCTAAGGAAGGGTTTGAAAATGGAATTCATCAACCCTTGAAATGTAGAAGGTGCATTGGCAAGGCCAAAAGGCATGACCAAAAATTCATAATGACCCTCATGAGTTCAAAATGTTGTTTTTGGAATATCTTCAGTCTTCATTCTAATTTGATGATATCCTGAACGAAGATCCAACTTGGTAAAATAAATTGCTCCATGTAATTCATCCAATAATTCATCAATCACAGGAATGGGAAATTTATCTTTAATGGTGACCTTATTGAGCTCCCTATAATCCGGACACATTCGCCATGATCCATCCTTCTTATGTACCAATACTACAGGAGCAGAGAAAGAACTTTGACTAGGTTGAATTATACCCGCCTCTAACATTTCTGCAATCATACGTTCAATTTCACTCTTTTGGACATAAGGATATCTATAAGGCCTAATGTTTGGAGGAACAATTCCTGGAATCAAATGAATAGCATGATCATGATCACAAATAGGTGGGAGTCCTTTGGGAGTTTTAGACACCTTGGAATGATTGTCCAAGACTTTTTGGAGATCTATAGAAATAGATGATTTTGTTGTTGGAACTTCTAGTGAGCATAATTGTGCAATTACGCCTCATTTTTCTTTCTTTAGAAGCTTTTTCATGACATTAAAGCTTATTATATTTCTCGGCTTCCCTGCAATACCCCGTAATTCAACTTTCTTTCCTTCTGAAAAAAACTTCAAGAAAAGTTCTTGAAAATTAAAATCTATTGTCCCCAAAGATTGTAACTATTGTACTCCTAATACAACATCAACACCACCCATAGGAATGGAAAACATTGGACTATTCAATACATATTCCCCCATGGTTAGCTTGATATTATGGCATTTTCCAGAGCAATTTATAGTTTTTCCATTTGCAACCATCACTTGACATTATGGTGCTAGGTATATGAAACAATTCAATTCCTTGGCTATGTTACAATGAATAAAATTATGGGTACTACCTGAATCAATCAACACTATTACCTTTTTCTTCTTAATATGTCCTTCTATCTTGAGAGTTGAGGAGTGGTAATTCCTGCCATTGCATTACACGATATGGTCAGACTCATTTCTTCCTCTTCTAGGGCTGGTTCCTAGTGTATAACCTCTTCTTTTTAAGATTCTTGTTCATTTTCTTCTTCCTCTTCACAATTTATGTAAAATAATTTCTTCTCAGCACACTTATGACCTTTAGTGTATTTGCTATCACAACTGTAGCAAAGCCATTTTGCTCTTTTTTCTTCTAATTGTTGTGGTGTCAACCTTGTAGGTTGTGGAAATCTAGGAGTAGCAACACTTCCATCTTTATAGAAGTGAGTGGTAGGCTTCCTTGTCGCCATAATTTTACATTCAATTTTTATTGCCAACCTGAATGCCTTCTCCAATGAATCAGGTTCCAAAATGCGAACTTCATGTTGGATGTTATCCTTTAAAGTACCTATGAAGAGATCAATCTTGTGTTCCTCTGGAATATCAGTTACCCTTATGTTCAATTTTTGGAAGTCTTCAATGTGCTCCCCCACTTAACACTTTTGTTTGAGAATTATCAATTGGCTAAAGAAAGTGTTGCTCTTTGTATCCTCATAATGTGTTATCATTTCCTTCATAAAAATTGACCAAGTGACAATTTTTTTACTGGAGAAAAGCCATCGATACCATACAAATGTATTTTTTTCTAAATGTAAAGTTTCAATGCGTACCTTTTGTGTGTTTTGCACATTATTGAGATCAAAATATTTCTCCATCTGTAGTATCCATGTTACAGGATCCTTTCCATCAAACTTCCTCATATCCATTTTTGGAATATGGTGGTTCTTCCTGCCAACATTAGAGCTATAAATCACGATTAACATTTATTTTGTTCTCATCATGAGCTCTCTACTATCTTTTCACCATTAGGAAACATTTCTTGTATCAACTTTGTCAAACCTTCCATGTCTCGTTTAACATCATTCTTCGTGTTTTCTCTTGTCTTAACTTCCATACTAATCTCATCTTAGATTCCATGCCGCCCATGCCATCCATCTGCTAGCTTCCATGCCATTCTTCAAACCATCCATCTTAGATTCCACGCCTTCTTCAAACCATCCATCTTAGTTTCCATGCCTTTCTTCAAAACTTCCATGTCATTTTTTGTTGCTCTTTGCAAGAGCGAAATTTGTTGCACTTGCTCTTGTAATTTTGATATGTCATGTTGCCATTATTCGTCTTCATGAGTCATAGTAGAGCCTTCTAAAGGCTTAATGGGTGTTGAATTATTTTTAAGGGCTATTTTAAATCCAATACTGATATCTATTCTACAATATGCCTTTGGAATCAATTCAACTTGATTCTTCAAAAAAAACTTATGCAATTCGAAAAAAACAAATACACACCTTTTACTTGCTTTTGAGGAGCTTGATATTGAAATTGACTTATATCTATACTTGCAGATCCTCAATATATGAAATTCGGCCCTGTAGTATTCCTTTGAAGCTTCTTTAAAATTCCACAAGTCTAACTTGATTTGGATTCTTCAAGGCAAAGTTATGTCGAATCTCCCACAATGACCAAATTATGGACTGGTTCAGTAGAGAAAACTTGTACGACTTGCCACGTGCCACTGTTTGCTCCTTTGGCTCTGAAATTTATAGACAAGAAACTAAAATCTGTGTACTTCTAGTCACTTTTTACAGAATTCCAATCCGATTCTCAGAGAGAGTTATGAAGATTTTCCCACCATCACCTCTTTGAGATGAAATTCAGGAACCTGAAAATGACCTAACTTCCACAGATCATATATCCAAAAATATTGCGAACCAAGCTCTGAATTTTTTCGAATATGTTCCTCAGGATTTTGGCTTCAGGCTCTAAAAATTTTAGCTTCTGAACCTTCGTAGAAAAAACGTTATAGTGAAAATTCTGCGATGACCTTTTTAAGTGAAATTCAGGAGCCTACAAAAAGCCCTAACTTCCATAGATCATATCTCTGAAAATATTGTGAACCAAGCTCTAAGTTTTTTCAAAGATGTTCCTTAGGATTTCGGCTTCGCACTCTAAAAATTTAAGCTTTTGAACCTTCGTAGAAAAAACTTTATAGCGAAAATTCCACGATGACCTGTTTGGAGCAGCAAAACCCTAGAATCCAAAGCTCTGATACCAAATATTGTGAAACCAACTCCAAAAATAGAAGAAAAGAGATATCAATGCCTTAGAAATAAGCCACTTCGAGGGGGCAACCTCCAATACATTACATGAATGAACAATTCTCGGATGATACAAATTACAAAACCTCCTTTCTATATATAGGAGTCCATGGGGCCATAATGTAATCCTAGTCGACCTAACAATAATAATTTAAGGGCACAATAATAACAATATGGGGGTTACAGGGGTACAATAATAACAATAAGAGGGTTACACTAACAACAATAAGGGACTATTCTAGTAATATAGGGACCTAACAAGCATGAAGTAATTGTTATTAAATATTTCCTATGCTAACAACACACACGTTAAGTAACAAATTCCAATATTAAATCTCAGAAATGGCTCACGAGTTGAATTCGACCATTATTATCTAAATCAGATAAATCCTTATTAACAAAATTACAGTTACAATAGAGACATCATGTTGTCCAAGTTTGTGTTTTCACGTCTCATGGGACGAATCCGTACATAAGAGTTACATGTGGTGACCTAATTTTAGAAAGTTGGTGATGACGTTAAGGATGGTATCCTGTTCTAATCATTGTAGCCCATAATTTACTTGAGAGATGTAAACAAACTTGCATTTCGAGCAATTCTGAAAGTCTTCGACAAGTCTTAGAGGTCCACTAGCTATAGTCTTAGTGTTGTTGGCTATGGCACTGCAATATTGTGGATATGCCTTGGCCTGAAAATCAATGAGGGTTGTTAATATCCTCAAGGTCCATTTTGTATTTAAAAACTTTGGGGGTTAGGGAGGATTTGCTATAATCTAATCTCAAGAGGGTAGCACTTGTAAAAGCTAGAAATTCCTAAGGGCCACACATAGTTGTTGGCCTAGATCGTAATGGTGGAAAAATCTATGTAACTAAGTATGGTAGGAGCCCATACTCATCAGTGATTCCATGGAGTTACTTGTAGGCTTAATTTATCACCAAAACCTATGCACAAATGCCATCGATTAGAGGGAATGACCTAGATGAGCCATGCCCTTATTGGCTATCCAAGATTCTGCCTTACCGCGATTGGGCGTAGGAGTGCGTTTGTCTGGGAAAATACCTTGGACCGTCCCTCATGGACTAATCAGAGGCAGTGTGGGCAGAGGGAGGCCCACCCATTCGTCGTTGTGACACCTCCTTCCCTGTGATGTCTATGGAAATGTGGCGGGGAGGCGCAATATCTTCTGGACCATCAAATCGAGTAGTGGAGACATGGTTCGTTGGATACAAGGTTGGAACCTGGAGTCATAACCCTGATTTTGATGGCCTCTGTGGGGGTTAACGAGCGTGTAAGTCATTGTGACACAAACTATATATCAGGGTGTCGAGGGAAGAAATTGATATGATTGATAGGTGTTAAACACCCCACGGATGGTGACATGGAGGTAGGGACCGCAAAGTTTAAAGGTGAGATATGTTAATAATGGGATGACAAATCACAGACGAAATAATGTTAAGTATACATAAGTAAATGATTATATTCACACCTATAGTACAATAATGAAAATTATATATGTGTGTGTGTGTGTATGTGTGTGTGTGTGCAGGAGGAAAAAAAACATAAAAGATATATTTGACTATATTGTGATCAATACCCCACCCCTCTAACAGAAGCAGAGGAGTTGGATCTCCAGTGACATCCTCTCCCACTCAGAGGGAGTAGTGTGAGGGGGTTGTTACACTAATTATTTTCTATTAGTACAAAGCTTGCAAGTCCCAATAATCTCTTGGATTTTAGTCCTATTTTGAAAACTCAAGCTATATGTAACTTTTTTTATTAATGAAAGTATTTGTTTAACCCACAAAAAAAACATATCATATTATTTAAAATAAATATAAAAATATACATAACACATAAAATAATATTAATATATCATATTATAATTTGAAATTTTAATATTTTTATTTTATTTAAATAAAACACAAACACACACACACACATATATATTCTGAGGAAAGAAATCATCCTCCCTCTCAGCCCAAAGGTTAGAATGATATTGTTGGCACTAGCCAACCTACGGGTATACTCACTTAAGATTCAACAATGATTGAATCCAATACAAAATTATTCATAGGCATAAAACCATTAAAACAATAAGGAATTATAGCTCATTATGACATTAGAGGGGATTTGAATCTCAGTGAGGAAGATGATGATATTTTTTCCCAACCACCATAGATAACCCCAATTGACTATTTTTTTTGGCATTAGGTACTTCCCAGGGAAGAATGTCACCCCCCCTCTCAATCCAAAGGAAAGAGAGAGTTTGATGGCACTAGGCCAACCCACAGTATAGACTCACTTAAGATCGCATCATAATTACTCTATTCCAGAGTGTAAACATTTCAACTTATGACTTGAACCTGGGTGAGAGGGATACTAGCTATTGTGCCCAACCTACAAGCTAAACTCTATATATATATATATATATATATATATATATATATATATATATATATATATATATATATATATATATATATATATATATAGATATAGCAATTTGTTTTGTAAGAAAGCAAAATTTTCATTATATTTTCACAAAGTCACATAGAACACATACATGGAATATCATGTGTCGGCAAAGTCTGAGCATAAAGGTATCAGGGCACCAAAACCATCTTAATTAAGAGCTTACTAAGGAGATACCATCCTCCCTTGAAAGGGAAACCAAATGGTACTCTGAATAAGTTTGAAAGTAGCATTTAGTTTAATACATTAACAAAAATTGACATGATAGAGATAAAAAATATCATAAGAAAATTGTATATAGAGAAAAAAATGGAAGAGTTTTTCCTTAAACCTATTAATGGGGTTGATCATTCTTGGAAATGAATTGGAAGGGGAGCTCTTGTCCTTTTGGGATCTAGGTAGGATTCTCCCACTCAAGTAACACTCCATACAGGCTGGTAGTGGCATGCTATTGCATGGATGAGCTAGTGGCGGTCGTTTGTTGTGTGGAGGTTTAGCTTGAGAAGATTTTCATACTTCTGTATTGGTAGCCATTCGATTATTGTATAACTTGGAAGATATATGAACATGATCCCTTAGGTCTGTTGGCTTCTGTTCCCTGGAGTTCTGAGGCTAAGGAATTACAAGGCTCGGAGGAGTGGCTTCCTGAGTTATAAATTCTAGATTTTCCGATGGAGTTGGTGAGTTAGGAGAGGCTAAAGGTGTTGGAGGCGAAGGGAATTGAATTCCTAGAGCTCTTGATAGAGCCCTTAATGCAGAGCAGATTTGTATCAGTTGAAAATCCATATCAACAATTTTCCTCTCCGCTAATTGTAGGACCTCTTCTTAATCCCTAAGGTGGCATCCAAACAGATTCATGATAGACTGGTGGCCATTGCCTGTGTTGTTGAGCTCATGAGCTTCTATTGTGGCCACCAGGAGACTGATGTGTTAAGGCATGCCTTCATCAAATTTATCCATCCTTAAGCCATGCCAAGTTGGAGGTGGGGGACCACATTCTCTCCCACACCCGCCACACATGGCTGACCCTCTCTCATGGACCATGACTATTTAGAGGAGATATTACTGAGTGTTTTTTCTGTCATTGATTCCTTCGTTATCTAGCAAGTGGCACAAAGACCGAACTCCAATTATTGCAAATGAGATTGTGGAAACTAAGAAAGACTAATCGAGCCAATCCCAAAGCACACACAATGGAGAATAATATTTGCAACGAAGTGGTAGAGAAAGATCACAGTTCGTTGTGGCAGGGGCCAACGAGCATTGTTGAAGCCCGCTGCCAAGGCCAGCCAAAATTGCAGATATCTATAAGAGAAACTAGCAGATATGATCGAGGTGAGAGTTACGAGTGGGAGAATGATTGTTCCCCTACATCTTAACTACCAAATTCATGATTCGATCCAAGTGCAATGTCCTGAGTGTTTCCTATTCATACATATGTTTAGCACATTGATTGAAACCTGCATTTAGATTCAATTGCAACCACCACCTAATATGAACATTAAATGAGTTAAGTTATGTCATCATGAGGGACAATTATGGGCACATTATGTGAGGAAACACTCGGACCCAAAATTTAATAAAAAATTATTAAATTTATTAAATTAAAACTATTAAATTTCTATATATATATATATATATATATATATATATATATATTTAAAAATTATTATATTTTAATAAAACATTAATTTATTAAAGAAGTTCAACAAGGAATTATACTTTAAACACTTCACTTTCAATTTTATCAATTTTCTTCTAAATTTTAAAATTAATATTTTTTCAAAATTCACTTAATCTATATATATAGAAATAAGATATAATTATTTTTGGTTGACCAATTATTTAGGTTAGTATGGTTTGGAGGGCAAGTCTATGTGACCACTGATGTTATTTTCTATGATTGAAAAATTGAAATTACACTTTATTTGTGGGTTAGTTGTTAAACGTTATATATATATATATATATATATATATATATATTTCCAAAACTAATTAAACACATTGAGGTAAGGTTCGATAATCATGGACAATATCCAACTATTTATGATAACAACAGTGGTCACATCAATGAAAACATTACACGAACGTTTTTCAACATAACCAATGGAAAGATTGCACTAAAAAATACCTTAAGGCGTCAGACTAGAACTGGAATCCTTTAAATTTTGCATTCTACTTTTTATTTGTCCGTCCGGTCAGAAAGTAGGTTGAGGGTATTTTTCCTTTCTGCCTTTTTCTTGAACAAAGGAAGTTTTACCATGCTCGTATTTATATGTAACAACATAGAATCATTTCACTTCCTTTTTAACGGAATCTAAATCAAAGCCTTTTGACCAATTTCTTTATCTTATCTGACGCTGCTTCAAACATCTTTGCCGTAAATAATGGCTTTTGACTGCGCTTTTATTAATTGTCAACGATTCACCCACTCAACTTTGTAACTTTTACGACCTTAGCTGTCCTTGTATTCAAACTCTAATGCAATTAATGATCTAAATTTCACTACAGTATTATTCTTGTGGCGAGGAACGTATTATTACAAATAGATATGAGGTAATTTAGTGAAACTATCAAATATTTTTCAATGAACAAAGTGTAACTTTAACAAATTAATTTTTATTAATAATTAGATTTATCTGTCATACAATTGGTTGTTTATTTGTAGATTTTATTGGCAAATGCTTCCATTGGCACACCATCTACAACACTACAACGGTACCGGGTGGCACAAGTTCATATCACCATGCAAATAAACTGGACACGAAGCATTTGAGACGTACTTTGTCGACAAAATAATACTTCAAACAGCAAGTCGCAAAGAGTACCCAGGAAGAGAAAATCATACAACTACAACTAAGTTGTTATGAAATATGTTATGAAATATACATATTGAGGAAACTCCATATCGATTAATCTAGTAAATTAACATATAAGAATTATTAAAAAAAAAAAAAAAAAACCATATTAATAAATGTGTTTGATTTACGCGTCAATTTAATATATGTTATATTATAAATTTAATATGCTAAATTAATTTATTAAATATTATTATTAATATAAATATTTTTCAAATAATCTTTCAGAAAATCACATTATAATTTCTAGAAATTATGATGTGATTTTCCGGAAGATTATTTGAAAAATAGATATGGATCACAAAAGCTTACATTGTCAAATATAAATATTGTTAATTAATTAATTAATATTTATATTTATATTTATATTTTTAATTAATTAATTAATTAATATCTATATTGATCATGCTTGACCATGCTTGACCAAGGTTGCCCATGATTGACCATCGTTGATGATGATTATCATATTGAGACAATTTTTGTCATAATGCGACATTGGATCATGGTTGAGACAATGATTGATTTTCATATTGAAACAATCTTTGTCACGTGTGACATTGGCCAATGGTTGACCCTGATTAACCATGGTTGACCACAATTGATTTTATAAAACATGGTTGACCTTCGTTGAATAATATTAAACCAAAGGGGCTAATATTATAAATCCACGGTATATAAACCTTCAGATAAATATTATAAACACTAAAATAAACATGGTTTACCATGGTTGACCATGGTTGATTTCATATTGAGACAATCCTTGTCACAATGTGACGTTGGACCATGGTTGACCATGGTTGACCATGATCGATTTTCAAATCAAGAGAATCTTTCTAAAAATGTGACATTGGACCCTAGTTAACCATGGTTGACCATGATTGACGATGGTTCATGATGTTGATTTTCATATTGAGACAATTTGTGTCAGAATGCCACATTGGACCAAGGATGACCATGGTTGTCATAATGTGACGTTGGACCATAAGACAATATTTGGCACAATGTGACCATGCTTGTCCATGGTTGATTTTCATATTGAGGCAATCTTTGTCGAAATGCGACATTTGACCATGGTTGACGATGGTTGACCATGGTTGGCTATGATTGACCATGGTTTACCATGATATATATTATGAACCAAAGGGAATAATAAACCCAAGGGATTGATCTTATAATCCCAAGGGAATAATTAACCCAAGGGATTATGAACCCAAGCGAATAATATTAAACCCAAGGGATAAATATTCTAAACCCAAAGATAAATATTCTAAACCCTAAAATAAACATGGTTGACCATGGTTGACCATGTTTGATTTCCATATTGAGACAATCCATATCACAATGCGATGTTGGACCAGGGTTGACCGTGATTGATTTTCATATCGAGACAATCTTTGTCGCAATGCGATGTTGGGCCAAATTTGACAATGGTTGATTTCTATATTAAGAAAATCTCTGACACAATGCAACATTCGATCATGGTTGACCTACTTGCCTATGATTAATCATGGTTGACCAATGACCATGATTGATATTATAAACCCAAGGGAATAATAAGCCTAAGGGGTTGATATTATAAACTAAAGGGGTTAATACTAAAACCCCAAGGGATTATGAAACAAAGGGAATAATATTAAAACATGGTTGACCATGCTTGACCAAGGTTGACCATGATTGATCATCGCCGACCATGATTATCATATTGAGACAATATTTGTCATAATGCAATGTTGGACCATGGTTGAGAGAATGATTGATTTTCATATTGAAACAGTCTTTGTCATAATGTAACGTTGGCCAATGGTTGACTCTGATTAACCATGGCTGACCACAATTGATTTTATACCAAAGGAAATAATAAACCCAAGGGATTAATACTAAAACCCCAAGGGATTACAAACCCAAGGGAATATTATTAAACCCAAGGTATATAAACCTTAAGATAAATATTGTAAACACAAAAATAAATATGGTTGACCATGGTTGACCATGATTGATTTTCATATAGAGACAATCCTTGTCACAATGCGATGTTGGACCACGGTTGACCATGCTTAACCATGGTTGATTTTCATACTAAGACAATTTTTGTCACAATGTGAAGTTTGACCATGGTTGAATATGATTGACCATGTTTAACTTTATAAAACATGGTAGACCATGCTTGACCAAGACTGACCATGATTGACCATCGTTGACCATGATTATCATATTGAGACAATCTTTGTGATAATGTGACGTTGGACCATGGTTGAGACAATGATTAATTTTCATATTGAAACAATCTTTTTCATAATGCGACGTTGGGTAATGATTGACCCTGATTAACCATGGTTGACCACAATTGATTTCATAAACATGGTTGACCTTTGTTGAATAGTATTAAACCAAAGCGACTAATATTATAAATGCAAGGTATATAAAACCTAAGATAAATGTTATAAACACTAAAATAAACATGGTTGACCATGGTTGAATTTCATATTGAGACAATCCTTGTCACAATGTGACGTTGGACCATGGTTGACCATGATTGATTTTCAAATCGAGATAATCTTTGTCACAATGCGACATTGGACCATGGTTGACCATGTTTGATTCTCATATTCAGACAATATTTTTCACTGTGCGATGTTGGACCATGGTTGACCATGATTGAATTTATAAAACATGGTAGACAATGGTAGACCATGGTTGACCATGATTGACCATGGTTGACTATGGTTGACCATGATTGATAATAAACTTAAAGGAATAATATTAAACACTAAGAATATGAACCTTATATCAATAAACCCAGGGGATTGATATTATCAACCCGAGTGAATAATAAAACCAAGGGATAAAAATTATAAACCCAGGGTATATAAACCCTAAGATAAATATTCTAAACCCTAAAATAAACATGGTTGACCATGTTTGATTTCCATATTGACACAATCCTTGTCACAATGTGATGTTGGACTATGGTTCACCATGATTGATTTTTATATCGAAGCAATCTTTGTCACAACGCGACGTTGGACCATAGTTGACCATGGTTGGCTTCCATATTAAGACAATCTTTGTCATAGTGTGACATTCGACTATGGCTGACCATACTTGGTTATGATTGATCATGGTTGACCATGATTGATATTATAAAGCCAAGGGAATAATAAACCTAAGGGATTGATATTATAAACCCAAGGAAATAATAAACCCAAGGGGTTAATACTAAAACCCCAAGGGATTATGAATCCAAGGGAATAATATTATAAACCTGAGGTAAATACTATAAATACATGGTTGATTTTCATATTGAGACAATCTTTATCATAATGTGACATATGAACATGGTTGACCATGGTCGATTTTCTTATCTAGACAATCTTTGTCAGAATGCGACGTTGGACCATGCTTGACCATGGTTGATTTTCATTTAGAGACAATATTTGTGACAATGTGACATTCAACCATGGTTGACCATGTTTGATTCTATAGAACATGGTTGACCATGATAAACCATTGTTGACCATGGTTAACCATGATTGACCATGATTGTCCATGATTTTCATATCGAGACAATATTTATCTCAAAGTTTATATACCTTGAGTTTATAATATTAATTCCTTGGGTTTAATATTATTCCCCTAGGTTTATAATCCCTTGGGTTTTTAGTATTAATCCCTTGGATTTTTTATTCCCTCAGGTGTATAATATCGATCTCTTGGGTTTTTTAATTTAAGGGTTCATATTCCTAGGGTATAATATTATTAAAGAGCTTATTGTCAAAAAATTTAACTTTGAAGCTAAAATTTATAAATCTATATAAACAATTAAATATTTTTCATAATAATAATAATAATAATTTAATATTTTTAAATAATTTAATACTTAAATATATTTATAATTAAATATATTAATAATTAAGTAATTAGTATGTTTTTAATTAAATAATTAAAAATAAATACAATAATCTAGTAATAAATAACAAACAATTAAAATTAAATTATTTTTTTATTATTAAAATAATTAATTCTTATTATTATTTTTATTATTGGAATCTAAGCTTCTGTGATCCATAATGTAAATTTGTAGAAATTTTTCGGTAGTAATCACATGCAAAAGAACGAGGTCGACGCGTTTCGAACCAACCAGTGTGGTTCATCATCAGGACTATGTGAGAGATCAGATCCAGATTAAGTACAAATAGATGTAGAATGACTCAAATCTGTACTCGTTAGACAACGCTGAAGTTGACTTTGAAAAGTAAATATTCCATTATTTATTTATTTATTTTATTTTTATTTAATTATTTATTATTATTATTTATATACGTGTGTACTTTAACAAACGTGGACTATATACGTAATTTTTTATTAAATTGTATAATAATCACTCATTATTATTAATTAATAAATATAGTTAATTCTATTCATAAGATTTAATTATAATAAACCATCATCAAAATAAATAAATGTAGAGTCAACCAAAGAGCTAAATAAATAAATAAAATAAATAAATTAATAATATATATATATATATATATATATATATATATATATAAAATAAAAAAATAATAATAATAATAATAATAAATAAGAAAAAATAACTAAATAAAAATAATAATAAAATTATAAAAAATAAAAATAAATAAATAAAAATAAATAAATAAATAATACTAATAATAATAATAATAATTTAATAAATAAAAACAAAAATATAAACTAATAAATAATGAAAATAAAAATATTTTATAATTAATATTATTATTATTATTATTTTTATTGATTTTAATTTATTTTAATTTATTTATTATTATTATTATTATTATTATTATTTATTTATTTATTTTTATTTTTATTTTTATTTTTTTTTTTTTATAATTAAATAAATAAAATAAAATAACTAAATACTCTAATAATAATAATAAAAATCAAGAATAGGCGCGTATATTCAAGATTCGCCGATATTCCAACTATCATCTCTAATATCTTTTCACGTCTTTCAATTTTCAATAGCCTCGGATCTATATTATGGAAGTGGTCGCTCCTAGCGATGATTCTGTATTTTCTATGCAAACATGATGGTTAGTCTTCGCATGCTCATTTGGCGGGATGAGCGAGATCTTCTGCGCTCTGATATCACAAGAGCCTGCCGCATCCTTTGATTAATACAATTCGTAGTTCTCTTAAATCGGTTAAAGATCCGATTGACCACAGGGATGGAAAAGGTGTCTACATCATTCCCTGTTCCTGTGGGACTCCTTACATTGGTGAGACGGGTCGGTCCATTAATCAAAGGATCTGTGAGCATGCGGCTGATATCAAACATAGAAGATCTCGCTCATCCGCCTTAGCTGAGCATGCAGAAAAGACTAACCATCATGTTTGCATAGAAGATGCTAAGGTCATCGCTAGAATCGACCACTTCCATCATCGTAAGTTGAGAGAGGCTATTGAAATTGAAAAAAGGCCCATTAATCTCAATAGAGATGATGGTTGGAATATCAGCAGATGCTGGATTCCTGCCTTATATTCTTGATTTTTATTATTATTATTATTAAGTATTTAGTTATTTTTACTTTATTTATTTGATTATAAAAATAAAAAAAATAAAAAAATAAAAATAAAAATAAATAAATAAATAATAATAATAATAATAATAATAATAAATAAATTAAAATAAATTAAAATCAATAAAAATAATAATAATAATAATATTAATTATAAAATATTTTTATTTTCATTATTTATTAGTTTATATTTTTGTTTTTATTTATTAAATTATTATTATTATTATTAGTATTATTTATTTATTTATTTTTATTTATTTATTTTTTATTTTTTATAATTTTTATTATTATTTTTTTTATTTAGTTATTTTTTCTATTTATTATTATTATTATTATTATTTTTTTATTTTATATATATATATATATATATATATATATATATATATATATATATTATTGATTTATTTATTTATTTTATTTATTTATTTGACTCTTTGGTTGACTCTTTGTTTGACTATTTGATGATGGTTTGTTATAATTAAATCTTATGAATAGAATTAACTATATTTATTAATTAATAATAATAATTGATTATTATACAATTTAATAAAAAAAATTACGTATATAGTCCACGATTTGTTAAATTACTTTCCATTATATAAATAATAATAATAAATAAAATTAATAAAAATAAAATAAATAAATAAATAATGGAATATTTACTTTTTCAAAGTCAAACTAGTCGTTGTCCTAACGGCTAGTTGAGTCATTTCTACATCTATTTATACTTAATGTCTGGATCTGATCTCTCACATAGTCCTGATGATGAACCACACTGGTTGGTTCGAAACGCGTCGACCTCGTTCTTTTGCATGTGATTACTACCGAAAAATTTCTACAAAATTATTTTTATTATTTTTAATTATTTAATTATAAATATATTTAATTATATAGTTAATTATAAATTATTAAAAATAGATTATACGTAGTACCAATAAAAATCTACTCCCTTACCCATGACGAGCAAAATATTTTAGGTTATTAAGTTTCACCATCAAATTTAAGTGCTTCTCGTAAATAAATTTTAACGAAGCATATTCTAGTTATATTCCTTCTGGTTAAATCTGATCTATTCATTTAAATTCAAAAATAAAATCAACAGCTCCCCCATCCACTTGGGTCGAAATAGGAACGCCTAAGGCGATTAAATTTTAAGTATTAAAAAATTATATATATATATATATATATATATATATATATATATATATATATATATTATCAATTTGAATTTTATCAATTGAGAAAAATACAATATATTTATTTATTTTTAATTTTTTTTATATTTTTAAAATTTGGTAATAAAAATAATAATAAATATTATTAAAATAATTAAAATAATAATTTATTTTTTAAGTCATATTTTATTATTTTTGGATTTGAATTTATAATTTATTACAAAGAAGTAATAATTAAACTTATTATTAAAAAAATTCAGATTTCCGAAGTTTATAAGTTAACATAGTTAACATTTTTAAAAGTTAGAACAACAATTTCATCTCATATATAATTATTTAAAATTAAATGAGTAATACTTATGCATATTAAAATTTCACGAAAAATATATAATCAATATTATATCAGTGTCAGTTTAATGCAAGACCAGTGATCTATAACATCATGGATGGAAAGGCTTTGCCATCTCTGTGAGAATACGAACATCGAGGATGAAAACCACTTCCTCTTACAGTGCCCCGCGTACAACCACATTAGAGCTCAATTTCATAATCTTTGTTGCAATACTAACCTTTCTAGCCTTTTAACATGTCAAAATTATAGTGATTTAGGGAGGCTTCTCTCCAAGCTTTTTGAGCATAGGAATAAAATCTTAAATCAAATTAAATAACTATTTTCTTTAGGTCCAATAGACCAAAGATTGGTCTCAGTGGACGTTAACCACCACCATCATCATCATCATCATAACATTATTTTTTACAAGAATATTGTTGATAGAGTGCATAAAAAATGTGTTTCTTATTGCAATATACAACAATATATTTGATGGAAGGTAACAAATTTGTGAAATTTACAAAACAATTAAATAATAATTTAATTTCCTTGTATATCATAAGTTTATTCAATCAAATTAATTCTATATATATATATATATATATATATATATATATATATATATATTAAATTATATATAAACTTATTAAAAATAAATATTGTCTATAACATATTGGTCTTTAACCTTGAACAAACTCAACTTACTTATTATCTTTTACTTTAATTCAGCTATATTTAAACTAAGTGGCATGGACTAGCTACTATGTAGCACATGTTGAACTCGAATTTGATTCTCAAACGAAGATTTTTATGAATAAATTATTATCTAAGGCAACTACAAAATTGGATAGTTTATATAAGAAACTTAGATATATATACATAAATAATAAAATATAAACTCACATAGAAATTAGATATAGCATTACAATAAAAATTTAAATATAAATAAAAATTAAATTGCATATAGGGAATTTTAGAGAGACTTTCATACGTTGAGTATTTAGACTAAAACTGAAAAATATAGTTTAAATCCAGAAACTACAGGAATAATTGTGGCCACAAACTATTGAGATGTGGACTACCGATCATTGTACTTCTTCGCATGAGGGAGAGCTTATCTATCTGCGTTGCATCCGCAAATATAACAAGAGCCACATGGTGGCATGTCACTGCTTATATGCAAAAGTGAATTTTAGGCATATAGTTTTGTGCATCTAAACTTATAATTAGTGTGTTGTCATTAAAAATATGTTTTTTTTTAAGGATATGGCTAGTATTGATGGTTTGTAAGTCAATACTAATAGATATTTATGACTTGGTAAGGGTCAAGATTTTGTTAATGTATATGTCCATTTTAAAAAGATTGTTACTGTGCATAAAAAATCTTCTAGCTGTGTAGAATTTTTTTTATTTGATCAGAGTAATGTTTTATTTGTTTTTTTAAATGCCCTGTGTGACCCAAAATTGATAGAATGCTATGAAATGTAATACAGCTTGATTTAATTTATGACAAATGAAAATTATATAAAATGTAGTAAATTCGCTAGCAGAGTTTCCAGGTACAAGCTTTTGCAAAGATATATGTGCTCCTGAAAGAAAATTGTGGACCTGATAACAGAATAACATAAATGAGACTTTGAATGAACTACATAAAGTACAATCACAAGTAAACAAATAGTGACTTGTGGATGCAACAAAGAAATACAAGAGTAATTAGAGTTTAAAAATGGCCTTTCAAAATATCAATGAAACATAACAACTCATGATTTGTGTGGTGAACAAGAATACTCACATGAGTGTGCATGGGGAAGTCATGTTGGTTTGGATGTCAAATCATTGCATATGTCACTTGTATACATAAGAAATTAGTGACAGAGAACGCATGAATATACAAATTACTTTAAGAAGCATGTTATATAGATTAAATAAACAACCATGACAACTACCACCAATATATCAGACATAGTGAAAAGATTTGGACAAATTAGTCTTTCTAGTGTGGATTTTGGTACGAATTTGAATTGAATTGAACTTTTACCATGTTTTAATTCAATATGACCGACACTTGGCCTCCAATGCGAATGAAAACAAAAACAATGTTAACAAAAATAACCTAATATAAATATGAAACAAACCCATCAACCATAACAACCATATTCTTTTAATGTGCTCAAAAACCAATGGATGCAACTATACCTCCTTCACATATTAAGCTTTAGAAAACTGCAAAACAATTTGAAAATGTGCCCATTCCTATATTTCATAGCCATGTACACCATTCATTTATATATAAAGAGTATCTACCATAGAAATTTAATTCAATGATCATTTGAGATTCTTTGAGCAGTTATGACGTATATATAGTGAGAGAAATTTATCTCAATGTTAACTTTGAGATTATTCTAGTTATGAAAGTACAACCAAACATAATTTCTCAAACAAATCAATCAATAAGAGCTCTTGCATTTAGCATAGTGGAAACATCACCTCCATTGAGGATCATATGATCAAAATTCCATACACCTGCAAGAGAAACACAGAAAACCAAATAGATTACAAGTCCATAGTTTATTAATGACACATGATTACAAAAGTTCTTTACTTTCATTGTCAACATGAAAATAATATCTCTTCAAATGTCTTGGTTATTTTAGGTAGTCGGGATGAATGGAAAGGAGGTAACATGGAAGAAAATGTTCCACAACTAATTAGTAATGTAAATAATTGGGTGGGTGCGAAATAATGATGTTACTAAGGAAGTGTATATAAGGATTTCTACAGCGAAGAGATGGATACATAAAAAAATAATGTTGTAGGGGATGACAGACATTGTAGGGCAGAAAAATTGGAATTGACATTGTCAAGGATATAATAAGTATGAGGAACACCAACAATTTCCAAAATGGAGGAGAAAAAAGACATTTGCAGCACATCTTAATTTGAGATTGTAGAGAATGGGAATAACAGGGGAAGGGGAAGATATTGAATATGAATAAATATCTACATGAAAATTATTCAAGAATCCTTGCAAAGATGACCATGTTACACATATCATTCATTATTTCTTTTGTTTTCAATCTAGAATAAAATATATGGAACATCAGTTACAATGCCAGTCTACTTCAACCATTTCAAAATAATTTACCTTTAATGCTACTTCTTAATGTTTTTCTTCATACCTTGGTCCCGTGGGACATCATCCTCATTACCCTTATTACAAAGTCTTCTATCTGGTTGTCTTTGAATATTACTACAACAAAGGCTTCTATCTAGTTGTCTTGGAATATTGCTACAGAAATAGAGTATTTGCCTCCACAAAAATAGTTGAAATAGTTAAATTACAAGGAAGGAGTGCCATTTTTTTTTAAATTCAACTTGAATAGAGTTTGTATTATTTCTTAGACCTCAAAATTCCATATGTCTCAACCTTTTGTGATGAAGAAAATCAATGTGGTTGCTCGAGTGAATCATATAATGTAAGGAATCTGCATTGCTGGAATTCCTAAACACTCTTCATAATTTAGTAGTGAAAATAGAAATAAACATAAATCGAAAATATCGTTGATGTAATTCAAAAGAAGTTTGAATCTATTAAAATTTTGATACCCTGAATTTTTTGGATTGGATTTCAAGTTAAGATATTTGAATCAAAACTGTAAAATTAATTAGATATTTTTCTCAAAAATTGTAAAAAATAATTATCATTCCTATCCCATGGATGATATAAATTATGTTGTGACAATAAGTCAAAATTATTTTATTTATTTTTACCTAAAATTAAAGAAAAGAAAACATTGAAGTAAACTGAATCAAAGACACCTAATCAGTAAAGTGGAGGTGATAACATGGTCAACACCTTGAGTCTATCAAAAGTTTCTACTGCTTCTGATCAACAATTATCAGCCACACTCAATGCCACTACACAATTTTCCTATGTTCCAACATATCTAACTATTTCTCCTTAGATGTCCCAGTTATTTGGTACATCTGCAATATTATATTCTCTAAAGGTCAATCAAGACAATTAGTTACAGTAGATAAGATTGGGTGGGGTGATATGATAGATGCAAGCTTACATTTGGTACAACCTAGTGGATTTGATAACGAACAATTTCTGATGTACATTTTTTGATCACCCACCACTCCACATGTGCCTTCTCCTTCCAAGATGGTGAAATTATTTACATTAGCTGATGGATCTAGGCCTTGCTATCAAGGCTTGAAATCCTACAATTTTCATTCCATATCTGAAAATTGACTAATATCTATATTGAATTGGAAAAAAACATATTTTATAGTTAATTTTATCAATATGAAAACAAAATTGGATCTGTAATGACTTACCATGATAACCATTTTTCCAGATCTATGGTCTCATACTCAAAAGACATTACATCTACCACCGTGAATATTCCTTTTGCGAATGTTCCATTTTTATCAAACACTATTACCTTAAGCTTTCCTCAGGCTTCCAAATGCCTCCAACCTTTGAAAAGGAGTTCTAATCTAGCAGCATGGGCCTACTCACAAGTTGTGGCAACTAGTGTTGAGATTATCAAGGCGCATGTGTAATACCCTCTTCCCACATCTTCCCAAGTAACCCACCAACTAGGGTAAACATGTGACGAGAGGCTACTAATATTAGATTCAACCTCCTAGATGACCTTAATGAAGTCAAACAAATGGAAACACTAAAAATACTCCTTACATTGCAACATTGACATCCCCAAAGGGTAACCCAACCTCCCAAGGTCCTGTTCCTTAAGGGGGGACTAATTTTTAGCTCCTTTGAGGCTGAACCATAGGTTTTTAAGGGAAAGAGATTGTCTCTAGACCCTAGAGCCATGGGCTAGCCTCTGGTAAGGTAGCGACTCAGGCCCAAACAAAAAAAATTCCGGTTGTAGCTTCGGGATTTATGCAACATTTTAAACCCCTAAGCGCAGGTCACTACCCAGAACTTCCTGTAACTTCAGGAGAGGGTAAATAACATTGAAAAAAAATATATGAAAATAATCACATCATCAAGAACTCATCTGACCCCACCCAACCACGACAAGAATTTCGTCAAACATGTCACAAACATAACATCTACAGGTATAAACAACAGATTTAAACAAAGGGGTCTCTTTCTTATCTAAGAATGGATAAGAAGAATTGATCCCCTACATTATAAGCTATATTTTAATAAATTTAACCATAGATATGTTGTGTATTCATTTACAAGTAAAAACATGGAGAGAGCCATACCTCATCACTATCAAAATACATACTTATAACCAACATAATACAAAAAAAAAGTACCATGTATACATCAGCAATAGAATCCACATATAGACCAGTGCATATACACATCAAATACCAAGGCAATGAACCTTTCATTAATGAATGTAAAAACCAACCCGAAATAGGACTTCCACATTCCACCCGACCATCCTAGACATGGTTGAGCCAAATATCAAATCAACTAGTAACCCCTGTGTCGTATTCCAAGCATAAATGTGGGACTTTATCAAACACATCAATCAACACCAAAACAAGGCTCTAGAGACCACATTGTCTCAACCCCAAACCATTGATTCCACCTCACGGTCGGACATCACTAACCATCACAAATTGGTCTCTATCCAAGTTGCTCTAGGGCTCTAGAGTGTTTGTTCCAACCAGAGATTTTAGGAATAGTGACTCAACCCCAAGTGTTACAGGGCTTCCGGAGAGTTTTTCCAACCAGGGCCTCTAGGACTAGTAAGTCAACCCATCTAGGGCTTCAATAGATTTTGTCCAACCAAGGCTTCCAAGACTAGTAACTCAACTGATAGTTGTATGTCGGGCCTCCAAATCGTTTTCCAACAAAGGCTTTGAGGAACTAATAAATCAACCCAACAGCTAAAGGAATCATGAGAACCAACCAGAAAAAAATCAATGGAAAGAAACCCACAATCACCATGGTTATCTAGGAAATGGAAAGTCTAGGAAAATCCACATGCATATACCCATGCATGCCAAAACTAGTGAGGAAAACATACATGCAACTCGAAACCTTCACTCAGAACCTGATGTAGATGTTGATCTCGATGTCCTCTTCCACTTTCCCTCTTTTCCTTTTCCTTCTTGATCCAAATCTCCAAGTATGCCACCCTCTACAAGAGTGCTCCAAGAATACACTAAGTGCTCAAGAGTATGAGAGGGAGAGAGAGAATAATGAGAAATACAAAACGAACTAACCAAGCCTTGCCCACTGATCCTCATAAGCCTTTTTATTAATGAGCACTCTAGTTTATTCATTTTCCATTATTTTCCTTCAATTTCCTCCTTAAATGCAACCTGTGACCTTTCACCTTCCTTTTCTCCTAATTTCCATTATTTTCAAAAATAAAATGCCGATTAATGCCTCATGCCTTTCCAAAGCCTTTTCCTTTTCCTTTTCCAATTTCCTTAGCCATAATAACCAAAATGAACACCCGCTAGGATTTTTTTCCCACCATTAAGCTTGGAATACGTGTCCCATCACCATGGTCTTATATATATTTTTATATGTATCTTTACCAAGGTTGTTACAAAACCATCCCCCTTGGGGGAACACCGTCCTCAGATTTCAATGACACCTACAAACCAACAAACCCCTGAAAACAAAAGATACTACCTATGGAGCTTTCTAACACAACTCATTATAGTATTTACATTGAATAACCTACTAAAAAATGATAATCATACCATTTACTGGAGAATTATAACACAACTCATTACAATATTTATAATCACAATGACATTTACTTATGCACATTTTCTTCAACCAAAAAATCACCATACTATTTTTGGAGCTTTATAAACCAGCTCGATATAGTATTTACAATAATATACATATATACACATATACACATTTTCTAAACCAACAAATAGAAGGATACGATGCTCGTATCAACAAGAAGGGAAACTAGAGGCTCGCACCTCCACCCTCAAAGTAGTACCAGGATTCACCTCCTTCCCAGGAACTCCTTAATCCACTGTCAAAATCAAATCTGCATCCAATGTCCAATGCTACAATTCTGTGGCACTTGTACACTCACTGAACAATTACCAACTCATTGTTCCAAGGCACACTCCAAATGTGCATTTGATTCCATCCGGAAATGCTAATGACCAAAAAAAATCCATCCTGGACCTCCCTTATTTTCTACACAATCCCTTCGACAATCCCTTCACCCCATCTGTGCAGTCACTCACCTTCCAAGTTATGTTGGCACCCCCATCTCGGGTAGTCCATCCCTTGGCAAGGCTTCCTCGCATCAGAAGTTCGAACAAACAAGGCACATACCCGCCTCAAAACCATTATACTGGTCATAGCATGTTGATGGAAATCAATGGACACTATTGGGCACCGGTGTACCACAATGGCCCTGTTCCTGAAGTGATTTACCAACAATATTCACTGCTTGTTTCAATTCCTTTTGTTGACACTAATATTTCTTACATTAGGTTTAAACCACCCAACCAATCATTTCCATGCTTCCTGTACAAAGCACATAACTGCCATTAGATTAAAAAAAAAAGAAATAAATTCAAATCATACCTCATTTGTAGCCCTTTAATAAGGTACACTTGCAATTATGTTCATGTCTTGTCACACAAGTCAAACTAGTTGTTTGATCAAATCATGATCTATAAACATATCATATCTGGTTAGCACAAAATGTAACCATCATAGATCAAAATCATAAATCACATGAAATCATCTTAAACCATAATCATAAATCACATGTAACCATCATAAGTCAGAATCACATATCACATGCATAATAAAATATCGATACTTATCCTTCATCGGTCCTTACTTCTTCCTTTTTTCTTTCTGTACACATACCAGATCAGTTGCCACACCTGGGAAGCACCCAGACACAATGTTTAACACGTAAATCCACACAATGCATGCAACACCGCACAATACATACTCCCACACCTGGTGTACAACACAACCCAATACATATATACATATACAAAGTACAACACAACAAATACATATGTCACGATACCACTACTACACCATGCATATACATAGTATTGCATTCCCGCAACACAACATGTATGACATGCACACAATACCACATGCATACTAGTACCATATGCACAACATATACACAGTACCACTTGTACACACACTTCCTACACAACGTGTGCACAACATCACATGTACACGACACCACCTTCACAACGTGTACACAACGCCAAATGTACACCACACCACATGTACAATGTGTACACAATACCACATGTACACAACACCACATGCATGACATGTACACGAAACCATATGTACATAGCACCACATGAATGAGATGTACATGACACCGCCTGTACATAGCACCACATGCACACAACACCATGTGTACACTCGTGCTCACAACACCAAATGCACATAGAACCATATGTACATCACATACACAACACCATATGTACATAGCATTGCATATTCAACAGGTACATAGCACTATACATACACATCACCACATATCCAACATGTACATAGCACCATTTACACCTGGCACTGCATATGAAACATCATATATACAACAAGCATACAACATCATCTGTACACAATACTACATATGAAAAAATTCATATCACCATTATACAATCACTAAATATACAACATGGACAACAAATACACAACAATAGCACTCCACATCCATAGACCACATGCTGACCCCATAATAAACCTTGCTTCAAGTGTCTTTCCACTATCCATGCTCACCCTAGCATGTCACATATCACACTACTTTCACTTTGTTGATGTACCCCTCATCATTACCTTTCCATAACATAAACATAGGCATAGTACAAGCATGTAATATCAGTTCATATCCACATGATACTAACCTCATGTATTTTTCAAAGTTACTCTTCCCACTTGATTCCTCATAATACCAAGAACCTCTTCATGCCATTCACTTGCATAAGAAATCATTCCTCCACAAGAATGATCCTTGAAAACCCTATCATGACATAGATACATATATATATCATTAGCATAAAAAAATCATGATCACAATGCCATTCCTAGATATCATAAGTTATAGGTTGAGAGAACTTCCTTATTTTTGCACAACATGCATGACGTTGAGAACAATAGTTCCCAACATAGCCATGGCATCTAACACCTCATTTATTTTACCTTTTCCATTTCCTTTATCATGTCTATAATTCCACCATCAATTTCCACAATGGATTCAACCAGTCCAATCGACTGTCATACTCATACCTTCTGCTACGCTTACTCATGCACCGAGCTTCATCCAAGTCTTTCATTACCTGTTAGGTACCACAAATATCTCCCAAAGCTCCATAAATTTTCCACTTTCCCAAATGATTCCCAAGGCTCTCAAACAAAAGGCAAGAACAAGAAACAAACAAGAAGAAATCCATGAAAACAAAAATCAATACGACACCGCAACAAAGTGGCAAGGCCTTTCACCGGACATAAGAAAAACCGCAAATAAAGCACAAGAAAATCACAAAAGACCAAAAGGACAACGCTAGCAACAAACACCATGAATCAATCCCCATGGTTCCCAAGGAAAGCTGAACCTGAGCCTTCTTCAAAATTTCATAGCAATATCTCTTGCCATGTAATCCATGCATCATACTGCCATAAACACATAACTGTCAGTGCATAAATAAACATACAACATGCTATTTACCTCACCTTTTTTTGCCAAGCACATTGACCTATAACTGAACACACATGTCAGCCATATGTACCAAACATCAAAACAAAATATATATCAATTCGAAATCAAATTTTACCCATACTAACAACCATGTCATAACCAATAATCAGCTCACATTCATCGGTCATAATACATAAAGCTACAACTATCACCTATTTACACTCAAGTATATATCGACTATCCCAGCACATATGTGTTAGCACAACCATCTTAAAGCAAGATCATTCCTTCATGCAATATTATAGATACAAACTCAATTCGTGCAATTAATCAAACATTAAAACAACTTGCAAACATACCATGCTAAATAGATCAACTAGATGACATAATCAAACACTCAAAACAATCAAGCACCAAGTATACGACATAAGAAAACTCATACCTCAATGTATCTTAGAGAAGGCCATATTTTCTGCACAATCCATATATATTAGCACAATAAAACTTCACAACACCTCAACTCAACATAAATAAGATCAATATATCCATAAAAGTAACCACGTAACATGTTCAATGATCATAAAATCATAATCAATTTTCATTCATACATAACAATCACATATGCACAATCAACCTAAATTAGTATAATACAATATCACAATTATATCGATTAATACATGAGCGTAATAACCCTAACCATCTACATAAGCCAATCCAAGAAAATATGATACATATAACATCAAGACCTTAATGAAATAACCATAATCATCAAGTTACTATAATATACCAACAACAAGCTATATATCACCCTCATCAATAACATGTAGCCTAATCATCAAGCTAAGTAGCATACCACAACAATAAATTAACATATAACATGCTCATCAACAACGTATAACATAGTCATTGATCTAACTATAAGTTAACATAATCATCAAGTTATTACCATGCTTGACTAACGGAAAGATGTACATATGATCACACTAATTAACTAGCATCTATCATGTATGTAACCATACCATCAATAGAATGACAAGAATACACATAACCATAGTAATAATAGAATGAAAAACATATAATTAACCCTAATTCTTACAACAACCATGAATCACATACCTACATGCCAAGCATACAATGTGCATGATGATATGCTCTTGCCTCGAGGTCCAATGCTACAAATTCACTTTAATGATCTGCATCTCCTACTCTGTCTCATCCAACACATTAGCATCATAACATATCAATATCATCATGATGGCCTAATTCTGTACAATGACCTTATTCACAACAACCTCAACCAAACCAATGCAAACTTGACCATATGCACCCACTTGACATGTATAACCAATCATGAATGACCAATTCATGTTTAGAATATAACCTCACACAAGAAATCATACATGGACAACATGCAAGCATGACCAATATGTGACCTAGCATAAACAAAAAATTCATGTAAAATATGTATAAACTTTTAAGAAAACATGCACAGACAATACATAAGTGAGAAAAACACATAATCAGTCATACATTCATGACAACATATTGATGACAACACCATAAGCACTTCCATTGTTATGAAACCCGCTCCAAAAATAGAAGAAAAGAGAGATCAACGCCTTAGAAATCATCCACTTCAAGGGGGAAACCTCCAATACATTACATAAATGAACAACTCTTGGATGATACAAATGATAGAACCTCCTTCTATATATAGGAATCCATGGGGTCACAATATAATCCTAGCCAACCTAACAATAATAATGTAAGGGAACAATAATAACAATATGGGTATTACAGGGGTACAACAATAACAATAAGGGGGTTACACTAATAACAATAAGGGACTATAGTAGTAATATGGGGACCGAACATGCCCCTCTCCTTCAAAAAAGTGTTGTCCTCAATGCTTGAGTAGCTTTGGATGCTTTTGTATAAAATTCTCATCCTCCCGTGTAGAAAATTCAGTGGGTAAGTTCTTCCAATTGATGAGATACTCTAAAATTGATCGATTTCGCAGCTGTCAAATTCTTGTTTCCGTGACTGTTTCAGGTTCCAATATGATTTTTCCTTCCTCATCAAGTTCTAGAAATATTGTTTGAACTGGAAGTTTGTCACCTAAAACCTTCTTTAAGCATGAAACATGGAAAACTGGATGCACTCACGAAGAAGTAGGAAGCTCCAATTTGTTTGCCATAATACCAATATTTTGCAACACCTTGTAAGGACCATATTATTTTGGTGATAATTTATTATCCTTCTTAGCTTGTTTGAGGGACATTTTTTTGTATGGTTGTAGTTGTAAAAATACCCAGTCTCCTACATCAAAACTTCTCTCGCTCTGATGTTGATCTTCTTGTTGTTTCATTTGATTTTGTGCCAAATTTAGGTTATCCTTTAAGAGTTGAAGAACTTGTTGTTGATGCTCGATGTGATCTTCCACTGCTTGCACCTTAGAATTTTCTCTTAAAGATGTTGTGATGGACAGTGGATGATATCCATAAAGTTCCATAAATGGGGTCATATTTGTTACAGTATGGAAGGAAGTGTTATACCACCATTAAGCTAGAGGTAACCACTTGACCCATTGTGTTTGTTTATCAGATACAAAACAACGAAGATAACCTTCCAAACATTTGTTCACTATCTCAGTTTGACCATCGGATTGAGGATGATAAGATCAACTATGAGCTAGTTGAGTACCCAAATAAGAAAACAATTCCATCCAAAAATTTCCAGTAAAAATGGGATCTCTGTCGCTTACCATAATATTTGGGTTTCCATGTAGCTTTTGAATT
Source organism: Pinus albicaulis (assembly GCA_034641835.2). Lineage (NCBI taxonomy): Eukaryota > Viridiplantae > Streptophyta > Pinopsida > Pinales > Pinaceae > Pinus > Pinus albicaulis. Next base: position 909,666,307 of record CM076575.1, read on the forward strand.
GTTTCCATAAATGCAGTAGCAACTGTACTTGCTTTAAATGGATGATATAATGCACAAAAGTGTGCATACTTGGTAATTCTATCAACTACCACCATGATGACACTCTTTCTTTCGGACTTAGGTAAACCTGTGATAAAATCCATTGAAATCTCCTCCCAACATTGACTTGGAATGGATAAAGGTTGTATAAGACTCGGGGTCTTAATTGTCTAAACTTTATTTTGCTGGCAAACCAAACATTCTACCACAAAATTTTGAATATCAAATTTAAAGCCATCCCAAAAAAATTCTTTCTTCACCCTATGGTAAGTTTTTAAAAATCCTGAGTGTCCTCCTAAATGAGAAGTGTGCAATTCCAAAAGAATCTTTTGTTTTAGTTGGGAATTCTTACAAAGATATAAGCGATCTTTGTACCATAAGGAATCATTTTTCCAACTAAATGTATCAAATGTAGTAGGATCTTGTTGCAACTTTTGAATGAGTGTCCACACTTCTTCGTCCTTATTCCATTCATCCCTTGCTTCGGTTATCCAATCTGGTTGGATAATAGAAATTGCACAAAGCAATGCCTCCACCCCTTCATCATTTCTTGAGAGTGCATCTGCAACAACATTTAGCTTCCCTTTTTTGTAGATTATTTCAAAGTCATAACCCAACATCTTTGTGACCCATTTTTGTTGCTCTTCTGAAGATAGTCTTTGTTCCAAAAAGTGTTTAATACTATCATGATTAGTTTTTACCTTGAATTTCCTTCCCATTAGGTAAGGTTGCCATTTCTTTAGTGCATGTAGTATTGCCAACATTTCCTTCTCATAAATAGCTTTCTATAAATACTTTCCTTTGATTGGACAACTTTCAAAATAAATGGGTCTTCCTCATTGCATTAAAACAACACCAATTCCATTTCCTGAGGCATCAAATTCCACAATAAATGTTTTGTGAAGTCTAGCGTAGCTAATATCAGTGTTAGGCACATTACCTCTTTCAGATGTTCAAAGGCCTTAGTTGCTTCAGGAGTCCATGAAAATGCATCTTTCTTAAAAAATGTTGTTAGATGTGTTGCTATTCTCCCATAATTCTTAACAAACTTGCGATAATACCCTATTAACCCCAGAAATCCTCACAAATTCTTTATGGTTGTGGGGACTTTCCATTCCTTAATGGCTTTAACTATTTTAGGGTCTACCTTAACACCCTCGTGAGATACAATATGACCTAGATATTCCACCGCTTGTACTCCAAAGAAACATTTGGATGTTTTTGCATATAATTGTTTCTCCTCCAATAGTTTGAGCACCCTGTCAACATGTTGACCATGATCCTTCCAAGACCTATTGTAGATTAGTATATCATCAAAAAATACTAGAACAAATTTTCTAAGGAAGGGTTTGAAAATGGAATTCATCAACCCTTGAAATGTAGAAGGTGCATTGGTAAGGCCAAAAGGCATGACCAAAAATTCATAATGACCCTCATGAGTTGGAAATGTTGTTTTCGGAATATCTTCAATATTCATTCTAATTTGATTATATCCTGAATGAATATCCAACTTGGTAAAATAAATTTCGCCATGTAATTCATCCAATAATTCATCGATCACAGGAATGGGAAATTTATCTTTAATAGTGAGATTATTGAGCTCCCTATAATATGGACACATGCGCCATGATCCATCCTTCTTGCGCACCAATACTACTGGATCAGAGAAAGAACTTTGACTAGGTTTAATTATACCAACCTCTAACATTTCTGCAATCATACGTTTAATTTCACTCTTTTGGACATAAGGATATCTGTAAGGCCTGATGTTTGGAGGAACACTTCCTGGAATCAAATGAATAGCATGATCATGATCACGGATAGGTGGGAGTCCTTTGGGATTTTCGAACACCTTGGAACTATTACCCAAGACTTTTTGGAGATCTGGAGAAATAGATGATTTTGATGTTGGAACTTCTAGTGAGCATAATTGTGCAATTACGCCTCGTTGTTCTTTCTTCAGAATATTTTTCATGACATGTGAGGGCATGATAGCTAGGGAGGGTCAGGGCATGCAAAGGAATGAAAAGGCATGCTAACACATGTCAGACAATGTCAATGCATGCTAAACTAGAGTTTTAGGGAGTGTTGGGGCATATCAAGGGATAACTAGGTCAAAATGCATGGAAAGGAACAAATAAGATTGTGTGCAAGGGAGTGTTAGCGAATTCAAATGTGCTAAGGACGAAGTGTGTTAGGAGAAGTTTAGAATAGGATTTATAGGAGGCAAGCCTACGATTGTTATAAGGGGCTCGACATAACAGTTTTAGACAAAGGGAGATCACTTTGTGCTAGGCACAACATTGTTTTTCCTTTAGTTATTTTTTTTTTATATGAGATGTGGAATACTTTGGCTACATGCTCATTTTTTAAACTATTATAGATAATTACATATTGTACATTGTTGTGTATAAGTTTTGGGGCACTTAGCTTGTGTCAGCTTATATCTTGTGTGCCTTGTGAATCTTGTGGTTCTTGCAAACTCTCAGTTAATGTTCTATTGATTATATGAACTGAACATACATGTGAAATATTGTTTGTGTAAGCTATGTTTCTTAGTTGTTTTATGGCTATGGCTATATCATGTGATCCTTGTCTTGGTAAATAGCTAAGTGGGATAAGTTGAGACTGGACATGAGTGGCATAAGATGAGTTATAGGCAGTTCTTAGGTGAACAAAGCACAATCTACTTGTAGTAGGCGCAATTGGTCAAGTTGTTGTAGTTGAAGGAGGCCAATGTTTTCACATGAACTACAGTAGCCAAGGACTTGATTTGGTTCCCAAGTCATGAAAAAATGTAAAGGCTAGATGTGAGTACATGAGTGTCAAGGCATGGTAGGGAATGCTAATATGTGCTAGATAGTGCGAAGGCATGTCAAACATGATAAGATGTTCCAAGTGATAAGGCATGCCAAGATGTGCAAGGGTGTGTCAATGCTTCTCAGGGAGTATTGTCAAGGCAACAAAATGGAGAAACAAGTTAAACTACAAGGAAATGAACACATAAGAGGTTTAATTAGTCATCAATTTACCTTTTCTAAGAGGGGCATGCTAGGCACACCAACACTAGGTGCCAATAGGTGCCAAGTGCAAAGTCTTAGTGCATTCTAAGTGCCAAGTCTTTCTTTGTTTCTTTTCATCTACTTTCCAAAAATTGATCTCAAATAAATTTAAATTAAACCATGCCAAATCATACCAAGGCATCTCAACGTATTCCATACATGCTAAGACTTTCCAAGCAACAACACTTTCCAAGCGCCAATATGTGTCAGGGACTGTTATGCATGTTATTAAGTGGAATGGCATGTTGAAGAGTGCTAGTGCATGTTTAGGAGTGTTAAGGAGTAATAGGACAAAACATTAAGGTAGAACCAGGTCAAAATTCATGGAAGTTGATGAATATGAGGAACGTGTGCCATGGACTAGTGTTAATGAGTGCTAGTTGTCATGCCAAGGAGGGAGTGACAAGGTATGCTAAGCATTGGTAAGGCATGCTAGGGAATATCAAGGCATGTAAAGACGTGCCAAAGTGTGCTAGGGAGTTCCAGGGTGTGCTAATTATATGTTCCAAATAGTGCCAAGATATGCCAATATATGCCAGGTGGTAAGGATGTGGAGGGTGCCAGGGTATGTCAATATGTGTCAAGAAGTGTCAAGGAAACAAAAGGAAGAACCAAGCTAAAATGTAAGGAAATGAACACATAAGAGGGTTAATAAGTCAGGACTTTATCTTTTTCAAAAGGGACATGCTAGTCACGCTAATAATAGTTCCCAATACATGCCAAGTGGCATTGTGTTCCAAGTGATAATGTATGTCAATGCATTCAACCAAGGTGTTTGAGGGCATGCTAGGGACTGCATGCATGCCAACACATGCTAGGAGAGTTCCATGTTATGCTAGCGCATGCCACCATGTGCTTGGGCGTCAGTTTCATGACAAGATGTTCTAGGTACAAAGATGTTCCAAGACATGCGAGGTGCTAAGAAATGTTAGTGTGTGACAAAGCATTAATTTAAGGTGTGCCTGGATTGTTGAGGAGTGTTAGGTCTTTCTCATTAATAGAATTGTCAGAGCTTGATTATGTATTAAATAATATATTTCCTACACACACTAGTGGAACTTTATCTAAAGGGAATTTGATAGATAATAAACTTAATAGATATGAATCATGTGTTGACTCATAGGAAAACTCTATTCGAATAGTGATTACTTGAGGGAAATTATACACACTAATTACTTCTTAAAAAAATTGACTGATTCTAACCACTATGGCCTTGGAAATATCATAAAAAATACTCCACAATAATGGCAAAAAATATTTATCTTTTGAATAAAATATATTAACAGGCATATAGCATCATCAAAAACTCATTGGAATGATCAATGGTGACGAAAATTTTTTTACCGTCACCAAAAGTAACAAAAAGAGCATTGGTGAGGGTCATTAAAATTTCGTCACTAGAACTGTCACCAAAGAGAGAATTAGTGATGGGATTTTAACGACCCTCACCAAAAGTGTCATTGAAAATGCATTTGGTGACGAACCTTAAAGGACCATCACTATATACACTTACAGTGACGCTTTTTAAGGACCGTCACCATATGTGACATTTAAGGTCTGTCACAAGCATGACCCTCACCAATGTCCTTTTTTCTTGTAGTGTAGATAACTGTGAATTCTTATTACTTAAAACTTGATTCAATTTTAAAATAGGAAGATCTATCTTCATGAAATATTTTTAGAAGAACAAGGCTTACACAGTTATGATTTAACGTTATGCTAATGATCAAAACTGGAATGAAACATTAATCTACTCAGAAAACAGAATTGACAAAAACAGAGTAAGGAAAATTAAACTAAAAACAAATAAATGAAAAACCTCCTCCAGTGTAGGGGCCCTATGCAACTGATTCGACTGAAATCCTAGTTGGTTAAAGATGCACTTAAGCAATCATTGGCAACACGATATTTTTATTATGATAGAACGAAGTCTTAATACACAGCGTATCAACAAAAGTTTAAAACTAAACTTAAAACTTATTGTTTTTGGTTTTGTTCAATTGATATTTAAAGAAAATAAACATAACTATCTATGAGATAATTTTGCTACAGGTGGCTAACTCGACTTATAAAATTGAAATCGGACTGTTTAACTCTTGATTTTCTACAATAGAGAAAATCAAGGGTCCTTATTTTCTCAACTAACGTTCTTTGACCACGATCTTAGGCCTTCTTTTCCATCGATCTCGACCAAGTGAAAAGGAAAAATTCCATGTGGAGATGATTCTGGAAATGCCCATGTGGCTCAATTCTCTATTTGACACCTGGAACCTGTCAGACCATGAGAGTAGCTATGAAATCCATGATTAGTTGTAGAATAGGCTTCATTTTGTACCCAAATTACAAAAATATATTCGAATAGCAAGAACATTAGAATATAACATGGAAATCATTTAAATGCATTCCTTGAGACAAAACATGGCATCTATCATTGATTAGGGTATGTGATCTTATGAGAAAGTAAGGGAAAAAGGTGAGAAAGGATGATAGAGAGAGGATAATTCTGAGGTTCAACACCATGTACAGAAATTATCTACAAAGGAATTTAAATAGAAAATAAATAATAGCGAGAGCATAAAACATAAAACAAATATACATAGATATTTCCCCTTGGATCTGAAATTAGGACTACCATCTTGATTTTTCATTATATTCCTTTTAGTGTTACAACACATATATATACATGTTGAAGCATTCATAAAACCCAATCCATTAACCTTGTATTAGAACATGACCATAGTTCCCTTAACTGGATCTACAAAATACCATGATTATAAAACCATCATGCCCAAAGACAATGTGCAAACCCATGCACAAAACCATAGGCGAGTCTGCCTACCTAATATAGGGTCCAAAAAAAAATTTCCAAGACTCTTCCCTGGACCCCATGTAGGGGGGCAGTAGCCCCCCTGCAAACCCCCCAATGAGGGGGGCTGCCACACCCCATGTGACCCCTCTGCTGCTCCCAACACAAGCATAGGGGGTCTACCACCCCCCTCTTACCCCCCACTTCACGCCTGCTTCTAATCATGGAAATAATATAACACACCCCCAAAATTCATAAAACTTCAAGGTAGTTGCATTGCTACCTATTGCAACAACCAGACTATCTCATGAATCTAGTAGAGAACAAAGTAAATTGATGCACTTATCTTCATCTAAAATTTCAATATCAACAGATAAAAATTGGCTTACCAAAGTATTAAATGCATTCATATGCTTTGTCACTGAGTCTCCATCGTTCATCCTAAGGCTATATAGAATTTTCCATAGGAATAGTTTGTTCACCAGAGACTTAGATTGGTACAAAGTCCTTAACTTTTCCAACAAAGCCTTCACTCTAGCTTCCCTAGATACATTCAAAAATACCGAATCTGAGATATAGAACCATATTGTACTCTTTTCTTTTTGGTCAAACTTCTCCCATTCTTCATCTTACATTTTTGTTGGTTTAGTCATCGGTCTACCGTGATCCACTGATCTTTATCTACCAACATATCCTCCATCTTGAGTTTCCAAAACTCAAAAATCTTACCATTAAGTTTCTCGATCTCTATCTTTCCATTGCTCGTCATCTTCTTTCACCGCAAGAATCGATCTTGCGAATCTCCCACTAAACACGTTCTACCACAGTCCCGAGCAAAACCCCTCAGCAGCAAAGGCGTCCACTTGAAGCTGAAATAAATATGATACTAGATGAAGAAATTTAATCAGAGAGATAATTAAATTAGTTATCGCAAAGATAATATTACTAAGAGAAAAACATTAACACAACAACAATATTAACCATACACAATGCACAAGATATTTTCCCTGGGAAAACCCCAACTCTGGGAAAAAAACCACCATAATGAAATTTCATTAGCCTCATCAAAAACCCTAGCCAACTTGACCAAGTGAGCCTTCACCTCTCACCTCCTTAGCATGCCTTACAATTAAGTCTTACCACCTTTTATAGGCTCCATTAAATGCAATAAAATGGGTAGAAAACCATGAGTACACAATACCATGTGCCCCAAAACCACCATTGTTTAACCTGGTCAATATTGACTCTAACCCCGAGTCAATTTTACCTGAAACTTATGATATGCCTCAGTTCCATGGCTAGAGGCCTATGGGAGCGGCTAAAATTTCCCAGACACTAGCTTGCTATGTTAAGGGAGCGACTAACTGGATCGAATCAGTGTTGTGAAAGAAACCGAGGAAAAACATGAGAAAATATCTGGATTTTGTACACTCCTGTGGAATTAAAATTCTTTTAGCGAAGCTTATTGTCATAATTTTCCAGAAAAAGGTCAATACAAGTTGTGGGGCCTCCAGAAAGTGATCAAGTTTTAAATTATCAAAAGGCTAGTGGAATGAGTGGCTTGATTTGTTCAAAAATTACAGCTCAACCAAATCTGAAGGATGTGAACAAGATTTTGGAAAGCTCCATCACTTGAATAATTAAATGATCTTAAGAATTAAAAATAAGTGAAGGTAGGAAGTTCATTTGGTTGGTTCTCTAGCATTGTGAGTGAGTGGGTGTGCTTGAGTTGCAAGTGCACAACTAGTGAGTTTTGCAGTGAGTTCAAAATTTCATAATTGCAATGTGCTTCAAAGAATAATCTTCAACAGAATTTCAGAGTAGCGTGTAGAAATAGAAAATAAATTTTGAAAGTGTGTGTGGAGACTTTTGTTCTCTCAATTGGTGATCCAGATCTTGGTTGAAATGGACCTCTTGCTACAACTTTGCTAATAACTTTCGCTATAGGTGATGAAATCAGATTATGTCAAAGACCCATTTGAGGTGTTGAATAGATATTTCCAGTGATACAAGACACTTAAAATTTGATGACCTATGTGGTGAGAAAATAATTCCACAAACTCAGAGGACGCGCGATGAAGCAATGTTCCAAACGGGTGTAATGTCAATTTCTCATATCTCTCAAACCAGGAAACGAAATCAAATTCTGTAAAAACCCATTTGTGATAATAAAAAATAATTTCAAATGAAATACTTTTTACTCTCTAATATGGTCAGTGGATACTGTGGCACTTGTATGAAGGAAACTAAAAATTACTGCAAAACATTGAAACTGAAATATGTTTCAAACCATCATGGAGTTGTAACCTGAATCTGGATTTATGCAGGAATAAAATAAAATACAAAAATAAACATATACCAAATGACTAAAATATGCTTACAGATAGAATGGACATAAACTAGCTAATGCGATGGTAGCTTATCTCTGAGAAGATATGTGGCAGCTACATGCCTCTGAACTGTGTTAAAATTGGGCTCAATGGCCTTTTAATTATTTAACAATAAGAGAAAACCATAAACAATCAAAACCCTAACCTGAGGAGATGTAACACCAAGTGTTTATGGGCCCTGTTGGGGTTAGTTGGGCATCCAACTTCCCAGGGTCGTAACTTGGTCATATTATCTCTTTTTGGTGCATATGATACCTTGTTGGAAATATATCTCCAATGACTACGTCATTTGGGGCATTAAAACGGCTCTAGAAGTTCAAGACCCAAAAAAACTACTAAAATAGTAAATAAGAAAACTGATGAAAATGACTAGTGGAATAAGCGACTAGCCACCAATATCCACCTGGATCATTCCTCCCCCCTTAGGAAGCAATGGTCCCCATTGCGTGCAAAGCCTCCATGAGGTAGGGAAATTTTCATTGAACCTGGTCCCCGGTGAACCACTTCCCTAGTGAAGGAGTTGGCCTGCTTTGAAGTGGGTGTAGCTTATGATGGGATCCAGAGAGGTACTCCTACAAATGTAACCAAAATTTTTCACCCTCATGGAACTTGTGTGGCACTCGATGTTGATCTCGACGCTGATTGTAATTGGCATTGGATTTCTCCAATATTTCATGGACCTGTTGGCAGACGTCAGAGAGTACACGTGTGGATCATGTCTGTGTGGTCTCTTGAGGTATGGAAACATCAGAAAGTGGCATGCCTAGGGTTAGATCAATGGAGTGCTTTACCTAACAGTGTAGAGGAACGTTTTTGGGTGAGGATAAGATTTCCTTGTAATCCTCCATAACTTTGTCCATTCATTGCTGCTGTGCAGGTGATCCCTGTTTGGAGGTTGTGGCCATAATCTTCTTCTTGCCCTGTGGGCAAATATTAATGAAAACAAAATTCCTATTTTGAGAAAAATCTTACTGCGTTTCTTTGCAGTAATCAAAGAGATGGTGGGAGGCGATACTAACTTCAGTATCATGTACAACTGATTTCCCAAAGTAATAATAACAGAATGAGGCCTAAACTCATACACAACATGTCGCTTCCACAAGTATGGTTGGCATAATAATACATCAGACATGTCAAGTGGAGAAACATCACACAATACCTCATACATGAAGGTATTGATGTTGTACGGAAGGAGGCATTGTTGGCTTACATGAATACCTCTTCCTTGGTGAAGCCACCCGATGGTGTACGGCTGCTGGTGTGTTGTGGTCGGTAGGCCGAGTCACTTCCGCTATCGACAAGGAATTGTAGTGGAGAACCCTTCACCCACATCTTTGAATGGAAGAGACGCTCCCACTCCTCTAGTTCTTCGGCATCCTCCCTCTAGAGCTTGGTGGTGGAAACAGTGGCACTAGGATCCGCATTAATGATCTGCTTCCCTTTGTCATGCCCTTTGTCCGGTTCTAACTCATAATCAGAACATGCATCTGATTTGGATGCCTTCAGTTCAACCGCTAGCGACTTTTTGGTTCAACACTTGCTTGTGTTGTGAGTGGATTTGTTATGAAATTCACACCACTTCCCCGTGTCCTTCTTTGGCTTTGCCCCTTGTTTTGTGGTTCAGGGGTGCCTTTCCCTGGCTTCGGATTCGTGGATCCAAATTCTTGCTTCTTCTACTTGATTTTATGTTCGATCTTGGCGGCATATCGATATTCCATGCCAAGCGAGGTAATGTCGAGGAACTCCATTTCCCCCTGAATGTATTTGTGCAAACAGTTGCAGTACTTGAGCACCAAATTTCTCTCTGAATATTTAATACCCAACTTTGTGTGTAGGGTTTGGAATATATTCGTCAGCTCTTGCACATATTGATCCCTTTGTTTCCTCAGCGTGGTCCATTGGATGTACTTATCCTCATGGCTTCCCATGGGGTAATATTGTTCCTTTATGTCGTCTCATAAAAAATTCCAAGTGGGTGCGACCAAGAACAAAGAGGGTTCCCTCTTGTCATTTTTCTCAAAGTATGTCTCCCACCAGTCTTTGACATGGGGGGTGGCTTTGAGGAGTGAAAAATTGATCTTTTCTTGGTCATAGAAATCATGGATCGAAAAATACCCTTGTAGCAAATTTAACCATCTATCTACGACGTCTGCATCTATATGGCCTTCAAATACAAGAATGTCGAAGTTGACTTGTACCTTGAAAGGAGTAGCGCCTCCAGAGTTGTTGGATGTATATGCACCACCAGTGGGCAATTGTTGAATGATGTGGGCAAATTTATCCATCAACGCGTTCCTTTTTTTCTCGAGGACCTCCTCAAGCAATATTTTGGTAGGATATCCTTCTCTCTCATCTTTATTTTCTTCCAGCATGGGAGGTCGTCAGGGTTTGCGAGGATGATCATGCAAAGGTTCAACTATATCGAGTCCTAACTCCTTATACCCCAGCCTTTTTAGGGACATGAAAATAAATATCATGAAAGAGCAGACCGCTCTGATACCACTAATCCAGATCTTGGTTGAAATGGAACTCTTGTTGCAACTTCGTTGATAACTTCCGCTATAGGTGATGAAATCATATTCTATCATAGACCCATTTGAGGTATTGAATAGATATTTCCAGTGATATAAGACACTTGAAATTTGATGACATGTGGGATGAGAAAATAATTCCACAAACTCAGAGGACACGCAGCAGCGCAGTGTTCCAAACAAGTGTAACCTCAATTGCTCATATCTCTCAAACCAGGAAACAAAAGCAAATTCCGTAAAAATACTCATTTGAGATAATAAAAAATACTTTCAAATGAGATATTTTGTAATCTATAATATGATATGTGTAGACCATGGCACTTTCATGAAGTAAACTGAAAATTACTGCAAAACATTGAAACTAAAATATGTTTCAAACCCTCATGGAGCCATATCCTGAATCTGGATTTATGGAAGAATGAAATAAAATACATAAATAAACATAAACATAGATATGTAACAAAAATAAAACTTCATTTCATGAATATCAAATGACTTAAATATGCTTATAGACAGAATGGACATAAACTAGCTAGGGCGATGGTGGCTTATCTCTAAGAAGAGACGTGGCGGCTACATGCCTCTGAACTGTGTTACAATGGGGCTCAAGGGCCTTTTTATTATTTAACAATAAGATAAAACCATAAACAACCAAACCCTAACCCGAGGACATGTAAGACCAAGAGTTTATAGGCCCCGTTGGGGTTAGTTGGGCACCCAACTTCCTAGGGTTGTAACTTGGTCATATTATCTATGTTTGGCGCATATGATACCTTGTTGGAAAGATCTATCTGAGAACTACGCCATTTAGGGCCTTTAAATGGCTCTAGAAGTTCACGACCCAAAAAAAAACCACTAAAATAGTAAATAAGTAAACTGATGAAACTGACTAGTGGAATAGGTGGGTGGCCACCAATATCCACCAGGATCAATTGGAGTGTGGAATTGTGGTTGCATGAGTGTGTTAATTTGTTGCATGTTTTAATTATGCAGCAATATTCTCATTTCTAAATCATATCATTTTATAGTAGAATTGTTTGTACTTGGAGTGGGGACTTCAAGCTAAGTGTGTGATATTTGTCTATTGTTAGAGTGGGTGCTCCAAGTTGGTTGTGGCCAACATTTCTCATTCAGTCAAGGGGTGGGTGCTCCATTTCTAGTGGGTGCTAGCTAATGTAATATAATGAGAATTTTTTTGAAGAAATAGACAATAAGAAGAAGAAACAATCAGTTTGGTTGTTTTTTCCCGGGGGGTGGGGGTTTTCCACCTAAAATGTAAGTGTCTATATCTGAGGGTTATTTTTGTTTTTCATGTTATTGATCATGTTATGTATTTATGAAGTTAATTTCTGAAGATGTTTTATTTTCAAAAATAATTTTTATATTTTTGTAATACTGATTCACCCCCCCACCCCCCTCCCCCCCTCTCAATATTACTTTTCTCTAACACATGTTTTTACGAGTTGACCGCTAGAAAAATTCCCTCTCATTGCTCTTTGTTCTTGTCATGATTCATCCAATTGTCAACCATTTTTTACTAGGAATGCCCCCAACATTGTGTGTTTCACACTGGTGTGCCTATATTGCACATCACTCCTCTAGTGCATAGTTTTATTTGACATCACATAGTGATTTTATTCTATGACAAAATAAAACTCCTTCTAGTGACAACAAGAAATATTGACCACTAAAAAATTTCCCAACAACAATCTATTACTCAAATTTAGAAAATTTCACAACATATGAAACACTTTATTTATGTAAAATAGTGAGATTATTCCTATCTTTTTATGCATGACACACAAGAGCTTGACTATCTCTATACAACTTCAAATATCTCTCATTGAAAAATATTTCTTTTAATATATAACCCAGGTTTTCCAACTGCACATCTCCTCCTTCAGTCACTTGCTTGATCCCATATGGTTCCAACCAGTGCATCTAAAATTTACTTGGGTGCTTCAAAAATTTACTGTCATAAAGAAAAACTACGTCATCAGGTCCAAATGTTTTATGTTTAATCCTCCTGCAATGTCATGATTTTTCCCTCGTTTTCTATACATCTTAATAGAACTCGGCTATTGCATTGTCTTCCTCTAGATGTAGTAATTCCTGCAATCTTTGCTCCATTTTTCTAGGTTCTTCCAACCTCATAGTTATTGCAATGAATATACTAGGTACTAGAAAATCAATGGGCATCACCGATTCTTTCCCATATGCCAATCAAAAGGGTGTTTGACCTGTCAAATCTCTTGCACATGGTCCCCAATGTTCATAGGACTATTGGTATCCTCAAATCCAATTCATCATGGTGAACATTACTCACCTTAGTTAGCATGGTCTCCAAGATATTGTTAAATGCCTCCACAATACCATTGTCTTGGGGATGATATGGAGTGATCTTATAATAATAATTTTGAAATTATTTTATCAATGTTTTAATGGTTTTTTTTTCAGAAAATGAGTGCCCTGGTCACTCATCAAGATCTATGGATAGAAAACCTAGATACCATGTTCTCAAATACAAAGTGTGCAATTGTTTCTATGATACATTCCTTTACTGGTGTGACTTCTTGCTAGCACGTCAAATAGTTAGTACTAGTGATGATATACTACACTAGTTTTTCTTGTTGGTGGGTTGATTGGACCCACCAATTCAATTACCCATTTATCAAAAGTTTGTAAGGTGATTCGAGGTACCAATCTCTTTTGGATAGATTCCATACCCACTAACATACATCATATAATCTCCAAAATTCTTTTGCATATCCATGTACGGTAGGCCACCATAATCCTACGTGCAAGATATTTTTTGTTATGTCCTTTCCCACACAATATCCTCTAGAGACTCTTGTATGTGCCTCAGTTAGTATCATAGGCCACTCATGCTCCAATGTACATCTACGTAGTATTGTGTCTATGCCCAACTTATACAAGTAACTGAAATGAGATGATAATCTATTACTTTTACTACTATCTACTTCTTTTGTACAATGGTATACCCTTCTGGTGTCATCCCTGTACTCAAAAATTTTGCAATCTTCGTAAAATGGTCATTTAGCATAGTCACATCAAAAATTTATGCATCTAGCATATTATCTTTTATATTCTATGCATATTTGCCTTTGTTCATGTTCCATAAGTTATAAAATACTACATTCAATATATATGGTTTAACCACCACTTGGAAGTCATACTCCTGAAAATACAATCACCCACAAATCCTCCCCCCATGGGCTTGTTAACAAGGTAGTTCAGCGCAAAGTGGTTTGTACACAACTTGAACTTGTTTCCCAATAGATAATTTCTATACTTTTGGAGGGCGTACACCATTTTCGGTCCTTCTCTCTCCATTGTGGTGTGGTTTTGTTTTACCATGGACAACTTTATACTGGTGAAGGAGATAGGATGATATATCTCTCCTTCCCCTTTATGTGCTATAATTCCTCCTAATGTAATTGACGAAGCGTCGACATGCACATGGAATTCTCTCTACCAATATGGGAATACTAGAATTGGCGTAGTCATGATATTTTCCTTCAAAGTGTCTAGTGCTTGATGGCACTTCTAATTCCACTAAAGCTTCATATATTTCTTTAACAACTTCTCCATTGGTGTAGTAATGCGTGCATAATCTCTGACAAACTTTCGGTAGTGCCCCATATTCCCTAAGATAAAATGAAGTTCCATAACCAATATAGGTGATGGTAGATCCACTATGACTGTAATCTTGGTTGGATCCACTAATAGACCTTGCTTGCATACTACACGTCCCAATAAAATTCCAAAAGTAGAATATATATGCACTTTTTAATGTTCAATGAAATTTGTAGTTGTTTTCACCTGTCCAACATCAAGCATAAATCCTCTATGTTATTTTTCAAAAGACTGAAATCACTCCAATCATCCAAATAAACTTTCAGAAACTTGTGGATAAACTCCTTGAAATATGCAACCATTATGTGCGAGAAAATAGATGACACATTATTCAAGTTGAATGGCATGACAATGTACTAAAAACATCCCCATTCCATCACTAATTTGGTCTTGTGCCTGTCCTCCTTTGAAATATTCACCTAATTGCATCCCAAAAAAAAAATTATGAATGAATAAGCCTCATGTTCACCATAATTCTCTAGTATTTGATCAGTAAAAGGAGTCGAGAAGAGATCATTTGCACAATCATCATTTAATTTTCAAATATCCACACAAATGCGTATTTCCCCTGTCATCTTATTTTGGAGCATCATGGGGTTGATCCATTCTAACTCTTTTATTGGTTCAATGATTATTACCTTTAGCATTTTATCCATCTCCCATTTAATCTTGACCTTATATATCAAATTCAACCGATAGGGTCTTTGCTTTACTGAATTCTCCAACAATTCCCTTCATCTCCTCAAATCTGTTAGGGAAAAAATTATGATATTCATGTTGTAAATCATCTATCTTTCCTACTATATCATCATCCTAGTAGTCTCCTACAATTTCCATCTTGCGATTATCTTTTGCACTAACATTTTCTTTCTTCAATTTTATAAGTTGCGCATAATCTGTTGACTACAACTATGGTCCACTAACTGCATCCTCCCCTTAAAATTTAGGAATATATATATATATATATATATATATATATATATATATATATATATATATATATATTCTTGGGACCATAATCATCCTCTCCTAACTCTGCTAAATTGTAGCAATCCATGAACTCATGTACTTTTTGAAGTTTCTATGTTCAGGACATAGAGATATGACCCTTGGCACCGTCTACTCCTCTGCTATGAATATATTTCTCCGCATTACTTTCAAGGGCCTATCTAATGTTGGGTCCTCTACCTTAAAATTTAAGGTGGAATTTAAGATTTTCATCGTCTAATCCCATGTTACGATCACTCTGTGTACCTCCATATCAATGTACAATTTCAAGGGGATAATGTCCAAAGTATGTGCAAACCGGTGTACCCACTCACTTTGCAGCACATGAACTTGGGTACATGCTACAACACATTGTTTTAGGTGAGTTATTGGGTACTTTGTTCCTACATAGTTTTCCCTAGGGACTCCTGAAACTATCCCAGACATAATTCACGTCAATTTCTTACATTACGCCCATCCTTCAATCTATACTTTATGTGTATTCCACCACCTACCTATGGTTGCATGAAATGAAACATCTAGTGTAGGAATCCCGAGCCTATTTGGTACATGATATTCAAATTCCTGCATAAAAATAGTTACTTATGATAATCCATCAAAATGAGGTTGGATATTCACCTCAGTCCCTGTACAATGCACTACCTTGGTGAGGTGCACACATCTTCTAGTGGTTACTTCATGCAAACAACGTTTCTAATTATCTAGTCCAACTTCTGATTCAGAAGTGCAGGACCCCATGCTATGCCAACCAAGTAGCCCATATGCAATAGGACTCATGTAATCCTCCCTACAATATGTAATATTGTAAATGTTTTCCAACTCATCTCTGCTTAGTTCTCCTCTAATTAGCTCAATGTACTGATTTCTTTCTATTGGGTCCAATGGAACAACCACTCGGACTTTCCCTACTTCAAATATCATATGTCTCTTCTTCAATTTAATAATTACATGGTTATCAAACACCTAGTCTATCCCTAATAAAGTAGGGTATGGGTTAGTATCTTTCATGATTTCAATGACCTCAAAATCAATAGTTCTCTTAACTCCATTGATTTCCACTCGTACATTTATCATCCTGACAATCAATAAGATGCGGTGTTGATTTTCTAGCCTCAACTGAATAGGGGACCACGTCAACTTCGGTATCCCCATAATCTCCCACGTACTATTCAGCAGGATATTAAAATCGGATACTAGATCCAATATGATATTCTCCATCTCATAATCTCCCATCTTTGCACCGAATCTAAATTCCTTACTCGTCCTTTTCCTCCATGCCACCTAAATTTCTATGCATGGTGAATCTCGTGAAATAACCACTTCATTCTCCTTTGTGCATTTTTTTACCATTATTCTGTTTTTCCAACACTTTTTCATTTCATACGAACTCAAGAAAACTCTTCAATGGGTTTTGAATCAGGCTTACCTATGCTTTTAGTTCCCTAGTAGAAGTTATGTCATATACCAAGGGCACCACATACCCTTGAACTCTGTCCTCCCTATCACATTTTATTGTGATAACTGACCTCCTTTCTTCTTTTTAAGACGCCTTCTCTTTGTTTGGATCAAAATTTTGAGGAGTTTTGGCATCCGTCCTTAACTAATGTGGTTATTGAGTCACCTGCTTTGCAACATCAACCATTGTTCTGATGCCTCCTCATGTCACTGCTCCAAGTCAAGGTTGAGCTCTGCATGGATCAATTTTTATCATCTAAACATCTAGACCCTTCTTTTCCTTCCACTTTGCAATCATCTGGGGGTAATTTCCAGTCACGTGATCTAGTTTCATGCAATAATGACATGTGCAATAATGGTTAGGGAAATCCCATGTAAGGTGCCCATGTTTCCCATAATTAAAACGGATAGTGGGTCCCCAACCTCTTCCAAATAAACTCTTCCTCTCGTAGGTCCTCTAGGACCTCTAAATTCCATTCCTTATCCTTGACTTGGCTACTTGTATAACCAACTTGATTATATCCTTGTTGATTGAATCCTATTTTTGTGCTTCATTTCCCTCTGGTCCTTATATCCAGAGTGAATCAAAATTGTTCTTGTGAATCAAATCTAGTGTGTGAAAATGGTGAATATCATGTCCAACCAACTAGAAAAAGTCACAAAATACATTATTTGTTGAAGCCTCATACTTTTGCATCATCAAACAATTCTGCAGGGTGTGACCCCAAACTCATAAAAATTCACACCATAAGACTCTACCTTGCACAAGCAGGTTAGATGTGTATGTTTCCTTATATTCCATCAATAGCTTACATCCATTCCTATGGTTACCTTCAATTATACAAATGGTACACCACACCTCCTCCCATTTCCCATTCCCCTTGGTAATATATTGTAATTGGAGGGTCAACAAAGCAAGTTGAGACTGCACTTGTTCCATTACTTTCCCCATTCCATGTTGTAGAGGCTTCTAGCTTCAATGCAATCCCTAATACTTCTTATTGTGAATTGATCCACTACTATGATAGGGGAATTATAATGTGTGGGAGTAGTCTAGCAATGAGTCACTCCTTGTGCTACGCATTTGGGATTTTTAAGGTTAGCCTATCCTTCAGGATCTTGAATCTATGATTAAAATCCCAGATAGGCTTATTCAGACCCTACTTTATCTCTTTCAACTACGTAATTCATTGAGAATCCACTTTTGGTTTTTGAAACTCCCTAATAAAGGGCTGCTTGATGTCATCCAATGACCAAGGTATTTTTAGTCAAAGTCATTTTTTTGTACTTAATATACTAGGTTCGGGCACAGTCCCTAAATGTAACCTCTAACTACGTAATATTTGTTTCCTTGTCATGGACCTTCTTTTTTCTCTAGATGGCTTCAGAGATGAGAAATGTTGCTTTGTATCCTCATTCCTATAACCATGGAACATAGGAATCATCATCTCTACTTCTTCCATTATGTTGTGTAATACTTCCTAAAAAAGGGTTGCATGATGAACCTGTTACATCACCAAACAAATGCTTGATATTCTACACAATAAGTTGAACTAGAATACTCTGCAATGCTCCCCGCTAATCCCTAGCCAATTCCACTACTGCTACTACCTCCACCCCCTTGAATATGATTACATTCTACAATATTTTTCATAATATGTTGAATTCTTACCTCAATATTTGTAGAAGCACATGGGGTTGTGGGTTGGACACCAATCATGGTCTGAATAGGATTACTAGGATGCATAAACTTTGTACTCTATGGGCTAAGTTGTTGGTATTCTTTCTCCTTCTCTTGAGTGCACGATGTTCAAAATTGTGTTCATTCAATATTCTATTCATCTGCGTTTCTTCTTGTCCTCTAGTGGCCCTTTCTCGCCCCTCTCCCCAGGCTTCTCCTTGGGGAAAGCATCGACGATGACCAACTTCCTCCCACATCACTCTGTCTAAACCTTCATCTACTTGCTCCAAATTCTCTATCTCCATTCTATCTCCAGGTCGCCTTCGTGTCCTTAGTCCTTTAAAACACCCTCTATTTCCACCACAATCTCCCAACTACTTCTTTGGTCCCTTCCACTCATACCACTTCCTAGTTCTCCCACAACGTCCCCTTAGCACATGAGATGTTTAATCGCTCATGGCATTAGATACCATAGGTAGGGTCTTATGTTCACACAACAAAATTTTAAATGATAAAGGCAATGACCAAATAAATCTTCCTCATGGGCCCCGCAAGAATTTTCTATGTGTATCATACTTTGCAATAATATGGCTTATATTGCAAATCTAATAGTATATCCTTCCAACACACTTTCGAACCAAAAATACATAGCATGAGAAATCTTATTACTTATTTCTAATACATGGCTCACATACTCTATATTCCATTGTCTTGGTCCATTGCTTCAATAGTTCATATTCTTATCCACCAGTTTTTTAATCCACTCCATCAAGATGATCAGAAATTATACAAAGACTATCTCATGGCACTTAGTGAGTGCATACTTTTGCAACCAAATTTCGGTGCTAATTATTTGTTCCTTGATCTCACTTACTACAAAATAATGTTGATTCTTATTAAACCACTAAGTGATTTCTCACTTTTTCAAATTGCATGGTCTTAATATTCTTGTTACACAACAATCCCATTATACAATGATCTTGGTCCTGACAACGGAACCATTTGTTAGCATAGGTCTCAGACAAACCTAGGTTGGAAATTAGTATCGGCCAACAAACCCACTCGAGCATTGACCCTTTCAAAATCACCCACAGAGTGGATGATGTCTCACCTGAGGTTCCATGGGGGACTACTAGAACTATGTTTCATCACTCAAATGTAATTATTGCATAAGCAGTCTTATTCTCCTCATCTATTGTTCTATTAACATGACATAAATTCAAAATATGTGCTCAACTTCTATGCCACATAAAAAATTGTATAAATCCATTCTACCATTACCCAACTACAATGGCAACAATGAAGACAAGAAAGACATCACACATAGTCATAAGAAGTTGTATAGGGTAACCCAATCATTATTTCCATTAATTCATTAGTAGGGGGTGCACAATGTGCTATAACAAGGTATTTCGAAAACAAACTCACCATCCTAACATTTATAAAACATAGAACATTACATTCTTCACCCTCATTGATAAGTGACTAACTTTGTGCAAATTACGTACTCAAAGACAGATTCAAAAAACAAACTTGACACATTGGTGAGATGAGCGAACAACGACTGGCATACAAACAACATAAATCAACTAAATGCAAATCACACCGGTAGATTACAAAGTTGTTGATCCCTAAAATTTATAACCAACCAACCCCCGAGCTAGAGAAATCTGGTGTTCTTCTCACTCCTCAACACATACTTCTTCATCATTCATCTAATCTTCATCCAACATCAGTGTAACTAATCTCATATTTTTTATAACCTTCCATATCTATCCCATGCGCTCTAATTGACAGTTGGTCCCTGTTCAAAATATCCTTTAACGACCTCCCCTCAACTTCACTAGATTTTCGTTCCTTCCAAAATATATTACATGGTGTTAATCATGACAATCCTTCCCATTTCCAGCATATGCCTTCAAATCCTAACTATTGTGATTTGGCTGGCATGCGTTCTCATCTAGTTTATGCTCTAAGTATTGTGTGCAATTGTCTCTATGTTGTAATTTATTTTCCTATGTCATCCCCTCTGTTGCACACTTTTTCCCATAGATATGTGCCATCGTCCTCTACTATGCACAATTTCTCATAATTTCGCAACAAAAAAAAAAAAAATGCCTCCGACAATCCTAGATAGGCCACTATGGCATCTAATAGATAAATGCAATATTCACATGTGATCAAATGGATGCCATGTTTTTTCCACATTGTATGATATGGATGTTGACATGGAACATGGTTTGGAAATATTTTCAAATGCGATTAACTTTGTGCCTGGAGTTCAAAGTAGGATGAAATTCATATCACTGGAAATATCCCGATGAGTAGAAGAAAATGGAAGTATCATAAATGTGATTTGTGGTGAAGGAATAAAGAGGAAAATTTATAACCCCAACTTCATAATAAAACTTGAAGGTTGAGTCTAGATAAACTATACAACCTTAATAAGACATTACGAGGATATGTACCTTATAGTTCTCACTCCTTTGGTATATAAAATTTAGACTTTAAACTCCAAAAATTACAGACAAAGAGGTCAAAATTCTTCCTTATCTCTTGAGGAAACAAATTCTCGCGACTCCTTAACCACATATCTATAATCTATCTTCCATAACTACCCTAAAAAAGGCATTATATGTTGAAATATGTAACTAGGTTAGATCTTCATAAATAGGAAATGTACCCTTGATTCGTGTATACTGTAAAAGGAAAGAAAAATTATTATTATTATCTTTGTAGCTTGGGTTTCATGATCAAGGTCAATTTATTTGAAGGTCAAGCACACATTGAGTGCTTATATGGTTTTTCATAGAATCAAGAAGTCAATAAAGTCATTGTCACATATAAAATACCCCCTTGGGCATCTTGCAACAATTCAAAAGAATTTATTTGAGTCAAAATTGTGTCAAAAGACCCTCCAAGATCAAGCCAACCTACAAGAGATCAAGTCGGCCTCATGAAGGAAATTTTTACCCTTGGGAAGCCTATATATAAGAGGCATTCAAACTCATTTATAGCACACATCCAAGTCATATGAAGAAGCAAGAGAATAAGTTTGATCTTAAGACGAGGAAGTATTAAAGGCAAGCGAAGTTCAAGAAGGAATTTGGAATAAAATTTTTGGTTCTCTCTCTCTCTCTCTCTCTCTCTCATGTGAAATGAAATTTTGAATCTGCAAGATCAAAATTTTGAAGCTGCATCGAAGCTTTGACACTGCATCAAGGTCGAAGTTGTGGAGCTGCATCAAGGGCGAAGCTGCATCAAGGTCAAAGTTGTGAAGCTACATCAAGGTTGAATTTTTGAAGCTGCATCAAGGTCGAAGTTGTGAGCTGCATCAAATTCGAAGTTTTAAAACTACATAAAAGCAAAATATGTGAGTCTTCTAGGTCAAATTTGTTGAATCTATTAGTTTGAAATTGTTGCTAGGGGTCAAAGTTACTAAAGAAGTTGATGGAAGGTCGAAGTTTGTTGTTGGAAGTTGTGTAAGGAAATATCATCAAGAAGGAAGGTTGACTTGGTCTTGGAGGGGTCTTTGTAAAGGGTCTTAGGTCTTAGAATTCATAATTTGAAGATTTTATAAGAAGAGAAGAATTATTGTGGGTTTACCTCTCAAGGGGAGAGTTTTTGGCCTTGGCTAGCAACCCATATTTTGTTTCCTATTGTATCATTGATCTTCATAGTTTGGTATCTATTTTATGATAAGAACACAATAATAATCAAGTGAAAGAGGAAGTTAAATACTAGTACATCAAGTTAATTAAAATAACATCACAAGAAGTTATTAAAGTAAGAGAAATCACCCTAATATAGCTACCCTCTATTTCTAAACATGGTATCAGAGCTAAGGTGAAAAAAATAAGGAAAGGAAGTTTGAATATCACTCCATTGGAAAAGGATACATAAGGGTCGAGCATGAGGAGATCATCAAGGAGAACTAAGAAGCATCAATAAGGGTTGTCCATCTCATCATAAGGATCATATCATCTAGAAGGAACTAAAAATTGAAAAAGAAGAACTCAAGGACCCCACCTTCACTCAAAATACTCTACACACTTGAAGTATCCACATTCTACATATCACATCCAAAGGAAGAAAGAAAGAGCACTCCATCATTAAAGGAATCAAGGTAATCTCCCTCTCTTGAAAAAGAAACATTGTCTTTATAAGAAAGAAGATCATCAAGGAAGAAATCATCATTAAGAAGGAATGAAGTTGAAAATATCATCATCAAATAAGCATCTTCACTTGAAAAGTAAGTATTCTATATTTTATGTCTCAGTCTACAATGACTTCTTTCTGCAAGGATAACAATAAACTTGTTGGGCCACCGAATTAACTTGCATGAAAAGGAGAATAGATTTGATCCTCTTAGAAAATGAATTTAATGAATATGTCACAGACTCAATCACTAAACCTTCTGAAGAGAAATCTCAAACACTATCGAAGTATATGAAAGGATAAGTAAGAGCTCAAACAATCCTTATTGGTTCAATCAATGATTCTCTCATTCCCTATGTAGAAAGTTGAAGACAATGAAATAAATATATGAGAAAATGGTGGAATTGTTCTTTGTAAGCATTATAAGAGAATTTATATCATTAATAACCAAAGTATGCAAGATGAAGGTATCAAAGGAAGAAAGGGAAGTCTCGGAAAATATTTCAAAAGAAAATTGACATGTCTAAAATTCAATGATATGAATTTAATGAATGTGGGAATTTCAAAATGAATTTTCCTAAACTTAAGAAGGAAAGAAATGAAACCCATGTTATCGAAGAAGTAGAAGAACCTGAAAAGAATAATACAAAGAAGGAAGAGGTGAAATACCTTTACTATGACTGAGATAACATCATATACTTAGTTCTTTTCATTTTGTGGAAGATAATAGCCATGATGGAAAGAATCATAAGTATGATAGGATGCATTATAACGGAATTGGGATGACATCATTCTAGAAGCATCAAAATGGATATGGTTAAAACAATAATCTCACATGATATAAAATAATTAGCTCATGGATTCTTCATTGGAAGAATATAAGTATATTATTAAAGCAAGTCATCTAGCAAGATAGAAAGATAAAATTTTGTCACACCTCATCATCATTAGAAAGAAGCATTTGCAAAATGAGGATCATCAAGATCCTCCATTGGATTTTTTTTTTAAAGATTCACCTCTACTTAGAAGAAGAAAATGTCTCACAGATAGCCTATATTCCATCTTCTGTGGGATCCACTGGTTAGAAGGATGAAGGTATGGTGATAGAGGAGTGCAAAATGTTAAGTTGGTTGAAGAATTTTTCATCTTCAAGCAAGGAAAGGAATTCGATATGAACACATGAATAAAGAGGTATGTATATATTTGATAATACATAAATAAAGTCATGTCATAATATAGTTGTAGATAGAATGGTTGAATACTCTATCTCACGAGCATGATGAAAGAAGAGGAAAATATTCCATTAGAATTATGCATGAAGGAATGTAGGTAATGTGCCTTGAACTCTTATACATATAGATAAGATGAAATCAACATAATATGACCTCATGAAGAATATGAGGTGGTTGGAAGAAATGATTCCTATGATGAAGGAACCATGTATATAATATATTGAGAAACAAATATGTGAAGAAGATGAAAGAATATCTCATGAAATATGTATCTATTGTAAGGTAAGATAAGATAAGTGATCAACATCTAATAACAAGAAATATTGGATATGGCATCTCCATGGATAAGTTATGAAGACCCTGATATGTATGTTGGAGAAGGATAAACTTGGTAATGTATGTCTTGGATATGGATTCATAAAGTATGAAAAAGGATGTTGATGTTGCAGGAAGAAAATTTCATGACAAAGGGCCTGTTGAGATTGCAACAAGATGATGAGCTTAGTGGAAAGAAGTCGCCTTCACTAAGTGGGCCCGCAGGCTATTTTTGGCACAAGTCTATTTTTAGACATGTCGATCATATTCTATGAGTTGCAGGATGCTATTTGTGGATGGTTGGTCAAGTTGAAAAATAGATGGACTTCTATTTTTAGACATATTGGGCGGAATCTATTTTTAGATTTCCAGTCTAAAAATAGATATGTCGAATATTATTAGCTCTTATTAATATTTGGACTATAAACATTATCTTATTCTCTTGGAGCACTTCAGTTAAGTGCACAGATGTGGCACAGGAGCTGACAGAAGGAATTACGCTATTCCCGAGGGTTAAGTGGAGCTATTGCATGGAGACTTCAGTTAGAACTCATGTGACAGATTTTGGTGGAGTTATTGAGGTAGTTGGTGGAGTTGTGTTCAGTTTAACTTAGTTAAACATAGTTGAGCTAGTTGTATCTAGTCTAACTGATTGATACACTAGTGAGAGTGGTTTGAATTAATTATTAATTAATTCACTAATTATTAACTCATTAATCAACTGAAGAATACATCAGTTAACTACAGTGCATGGACAGTTTCAGTGGAGACCAGTGAAGAGGTAGGTGAAAGAGCAATGTGACTATCAGTTGTGACTATAGTGTTGCATGATTTGCAACACACAGTGGTTGGAGATGCCAATGAGGATTGCGTGAGCAAGGCTGGACCAATTCGAGTTCATTCAGAGCCATTCTTCAACAGTGATTGCGCAGTAGAGGCAGGCTAGCAGGTGGCAGAGATTGGAGCATGTGTTTTGCTAGATCGAACCTGATTAGTGTGTAGCAATTGGGGATTGTACTAAGAGCTTGTGAGGAGCTTTGTATGATGATTGTTACATGATATCTATGACATATAATATACAGATAGTTGTGGGTTTTCAGCTTTAAGCTTTCCCATAAAATATTGTGTTCATATGTGTGAATGTTTATGGTTTTAATGTGCGCATGCAATTGTTTTTATTTCCGCAATTAATGATCAATGGTAGAAGAGATTATGTATTGTGCATGAAGTCAAATAGTGTGTGACCAGGAGAATCTTGGATGTATAACATATCAGTTATATAAATTTCTACATGGTATCGGAGCGATATTGATCATTGGATCAATTGCAAAGCATTGAAGCGGTTGAGTTTTGTGCTGGTGGAATTCGAATTTGCAGCAGTGTTTTCTTGGTGTCGAAGTTGAGATGTCTTTCAACGGATTGTGATTGGAGTATGCCCTTGAGGGTAGCTCAAATTATATTGCATGGAAGGACAGGATGGAGGCGGTGCTGGATGACAATGGGTTGAAGGAGTTCATAGATGCAGAAATTCCAAAACCTGCTTCTAGCGATGCTGCTGCACTTGACGCATGGCAAAAGAAGACAGAAAAGTGTCGAAGGATTCTGTTGGAAGGTGTGAAGGATCACATATTGTCCAGCCGTCATGGTAAAGCTTCTCCATTCTTGATGTGGAAAGCTTTGACATATTTATTCCAAAGCAAGAGCGACCAGAGGAAGTTGGCGCTCAAGGATAAACTCAGGAACATAAAAATGGAGAAAGGTGACAGTATACCCAAGTACCTCACGAAGTTTTTCCAGTGTAGGGATGAGCTGGGAAGTGTGGGGGTTACTGTAGATGACGAGGACTTGGTGAGCTTGGCTCTCCTTGGGCTTCCGAAGAGAATGGAATTCCTATCAGGACTCTGTCAATGGTTGGGAGAAATTTCCAGGATGGGAGCGACTTTGGTCGGATCTTGTGCAAGAGGAGATAAGGCGGAATACCAAGGACGGATCTTCATCAAAGAGTGTAGATGAAGAAAATTGTGCTTTGGCTACCAAATCAAGGAAGGGGAAGAGCAAGAAGAATGCTTCTCAATTCGGTGCAAAAGGCAAGAAGCAGGACATGTCCAAGGTGAAGTTCTTTCACTGTCACCAACACGGACATTACGCCACTAATTGTCCACAGAAGAAGAAAAATAAGCAGGCTGCTGGATTTGCAGCTAGAGAGGCCTTAGCCTCACAGTTTGAGCTAGATTTTTCACTGATCGCATGCTTGGTCTCAAGTACGATGGGTTCAATGTGGTTTCTTGACAGTGGTGCGTCTTTCCACATGACCGGAGACAAATATTTGTTTACTGATCTGGATGAGAAAGATCTTGGAGTGCACATCGAGATGGGCGATGATGGTAGATACAGTGTGACCGGTATCGGTACCATTTCCTTTGAGAGGGAGTCTGGTAAACCCTTCGTATTGAAGGAAGTGATGCATGTTCCAGGATTGAAGAAGAATATGATCTCTGTGGCCATGTTAGAAGACAAGGGATATGATGTTGTCTTAATTAGCGAGGGAAAGGCTTTCCTGCGCAGTAAGGCAACTGGTGAAACCCGGAGGATAGGGGTTCAAGTTAAGAACCTTTATCAGTTGCAGGTAGATGGATGCACAGCAATGGCAGGCAAGGCAGAAGGAGTGGTGAGCCGGGATGAGGGTGAGCTATGGCATAGGAGATTGGGCCATCTTCACCATGGTGCTTTGAAAATTTTGCAGCAGATTTCTACCGGGCTTCCCAAAGGTACACTTGCGCAGTCAGATCAGTGCAAGGGATGTACTTTGGGAAAATTTGTGAAAGCTACTCGCAAGGCGCGATAGTCGCGCCACGATGATCTCGAGAGAATCACGTACGTGTGTGGACCTTTCTCAGTAGCTTCGACAGCAAAGCACAGGTACTATGTGATATTTGTTGATGATTTTTCTCGGAAGTGTTGGATCTTCTTCATGCAGAAGAAGAGCGAGACATACTCAAAGTTATGTGATTTCAAGGCACTGGTTGAGAAAGAATCGGGGAAGCAGGTGAAGGCTCTTAGGAGCGACAATGGTGGTGAATTCATCTCTGGTGAATTCAAGGACTTTTGCAGCGCAGAAGGAATTCGAAGAGAGCTCATAGAGCTTCATAAGCCACAGTAGAATGGGGTCACGGAGCGAAAGAACAGAACGATCATGGGTGCTGCACGGGCGATGTTGCATGATTAGGGCCTTCCCATACACTTGTGGGATGAGGCATGCAATACTGCGGTTTATGTGAAAAACCGTTGTCCTCACAGGATACTTGGCATGAGTACACTCGAGGAGGCGTTTTCTGGTAAGAAGCCTGATATTTCTCATTTGAAGATTTTTGGCTTGACACCTATTTACATTCATGTGACGAAGGATGCTAGGAAGAAGCTGGAGCTGACTGCAGAGGTTGGGATATTTGTGGGGTACACTGATACACCCCACAACTATCATGTGTATTTTCCAGACAGTCGAAAGACTGTTGTGCGACGGGATATCAAATTTCATGAAGAGAAAGTCATGAAGTGTTCGCTTGAGAGGGATCCACACTTGCATGTAGATGAGGAGCTATTAGTTCCTAAGGATGAGTTTCAGGATTTGGATCAGCCAAGGATGAGGTTCATGGAGTGGAAGAAACCAATCATGCAACGCCAACCATCAGAGGGCGGAAGCGCACTATAGAAGTTGAGTGACTGATTTAGGATGCAAAGAAGATTGTAGGAGCACCTACATCACAGTGCAGACAGAGACAGTCACCTGACCGGTATACTGGATACATGGCTCTTATGAGCAATTATATCATGACGGAGCCATCCTCTTTCGAGGAAGCTATGGAGGACCCCGCATGGGTAGATGCCATGGTGGAAGAGTATGATTTGATTGTCAGAAACAGTGCATGGGAGATTGTCCCAAGGCCGGAAGGGAAATCAGTGGTAGGTTTGAGATGGATCTACGTGCGAGTCTTTCCAAACTTTTATGTGGGAGAAGCACAACGAATATTTTTTCCTCCAGCTCGAGGCTTCTCACGATTGAGGGGATCGACATAGTGAACACCCAGAACACCGTCGTGGGGGTATTCTTCATCGACGATTATTGTTTTCTCAGTCACAGTATGGGGTGGCAGATCCACCGTATGGATGTGAAGACCGTGTCTCTTCATGTAGCAAGGATCGAGGAGGAGGTGTACATAGAGCAGCCCGAAGGTTTTGAGATCTTCAGCAGCGAGTCGCATGTGTGCAGGCTCAAGAGAGCGTTGTATGGGTTGAAACAAGCACCTCGTGCTTGGCACACACGGATAGACAGTTATTTCACCGGACTTGGATTCTCCAAGAGTGAGGCAGATCCTAACCTATACCAGATTGTGGTGGAGGGTAAGTTGCTGATCATTGTACTTTATGTAGATGATTTGATTTTGACGGGTGATGAAATGTTGATACACTCATGCAAGGCTGATCTTGCAAAGGAGTTTGAGATGAAGGACTTGGGCCTCCTTCATTATTTCCTGGGATTGGAAATTTGGCAGCGCAGTGATGGACTGTTTGTGTCTCAAGGCAAGTATGCCCGGGAGATACTGGAGAAGTTCAACATGCATGGTTGCAAGCCTATCGACACTCCTCTTCCTGGTGGATGGAGGAAAGAGGATGCTACATCGGCAGAGGTAGTGGATGCCACTGTTTACCGACAGTTGGTGGGGTCGCTTATGTATCTAGTCAATACACGACCTGACATATGCTACGCTGTTAACTAGCTTTCACAAGCTATGGTTAAGCCTACCAAGCTCTTTTGGAAGGCAGGCAAGCATGTATTGAGATATCTCAGAGGCACATCGGGATATGGATTATGGTACAGACAGTCGGATGAGGTGAAGCTGCATGGATTCACGGATGCAGATTGGGCAGGGAGCCCAACGGACAGAAAGAGCACATCTGGAGGGATATTCAGTATCGGGTCTACATCAGTTTCTTGGTACAATAGGAAACAGAGATCCGTGGCACTCAGTTCAGCGGAGGCCGAGTACATGGCAGCAAGTTTGGCTGCATGTGAGGCTATATGGATGAGGAAGATCCTGGTCGGGTTGTTCGGTTCACACTTAGATCCTACTATGATATATTGTGATAATCAGAGTTGCATCAAACTCTCGGTTAATCCAGTATTTCATGATAGATCTAAACACATTGACATCTGGTATCATCATATCAGAGATTGTGTGCAGCGAAAGATCATGTTACTTTCTTACATTCCTACGGAGCAGGACTGTAAGATGTCGATATCTTGACGAACATTAAGCTCACCAAAGAGCAAATTCAACTACCACAAAGATCTGTATGTATAATCCTATCTTGTTGAGAGGGAGTAAGGATTGCAACAAGATGATGAGTTATGGTGAAGTCGCTCACTAAGTGAGCTCACAGCGATGGGCACAAGTCTATTTTTAGAATATGTCTATTTTTAGACATGTCGATCATATTCTATGAGTTGCAGGATGCTATTTGTGGATGGTTGGTCAAGTTGGAAAAATAGGTCCCTATATCACTAGTATAGTCCCTTATTATTGTTAGTGCAACCCCCTTATTGTTATTATTGTACCCTTGTAACCCCCATTTTGTTATTATTGTGCCCTTAAATTATTATTGTTAGGTCGGCTAGGATTACATTGTGGCCCACTAGGATTACATTATGGCCCCAGGGACTCCTATATATAGAAAGGAGGTTTTGTAAATTGTATCATCCAAGAATTGTTCATTTATGTAATGTATTGGAGGTTGCCCCCTCGAAGTGGCTTATTTATAAGGTGTTTATATCTCTTTTCTTCTATTTTTGAAGCTGGTTACACAACATTTGGTATCAGAGCTTTGGATTCTAGGGTTTTGCTGCTCCAAACAGGTCATCGTGGCATTTTCACTATAAATTTTTTTTTGCGAAGTTTCAAAAGCTGAAATTTTTAGGGTGCGAAGCCGAAATCATGAGGAAGACTTTCTAAAAATTTCAGAGCTTGGTTCGCAATATTTTTGGAGATATGATCTGTGGAAGTTAGGTCTTTTTTCAGGCTCCTAAACAAGTTATCATGGAATTTGCACTATAAATTTTTTTCTACTAAGGTTCAGAATCTGAAATTTTTAGGGTGTGAAGATGAAATCTTGAGGAAACTCGTCAAAATATTTCAGAGCTTGGTTTGCAATATGTTTGGATATATTATTTGTGGAAGGTAGTGCTTTTTCAGGCTCCCGAATTTCATCTCAAAGAGGTCATCGTGGGAAAATATTCATAACTCTCTCTTTGAGTATCAGATTGGAGTTCCGTAAAAATTGGTCACAAGTACATGGACTTTAGTTTCTTGGATATCAATTTCAGATCCGAAGGACGAAACAGTGACACGTTGCAAGTCGTACAAGTTCGATCTACTCAACCAATCCAAAATTGGGTCATTGTGGGAGATTGGACATAACTTTGTCTTGAAGAATCCAAATTAGATAAGACCTGTGGCATTTGAAAGAAGCTTCAGAGGGCCACTATATGGCTGAATTTCAGATATTGAAGATTTTCAATTACAGAGATAATTCAATTTCAATATCGAGCTCCTCAAAGCAAGTAAAAGGTGTGTATTTTTTTTTCCGAATTGCATAAGTCTTGTTTGAAGAATCAAGTTGAATTGATTCTAAGGGAATATTGTAGAATAGATATCAATATTGGATTCTAAAATGGCCCCTAAAAATAATTCAACACCCATTAAGCGTTTAGAAGGCTCTACTATGATTCATGAAGACGAAGAATGGCAACATGACATATCAAAATTACAAGAGCAAGTGCAACAAATTTCGCTCTCGCAAAGAACAACAAAAAATGAAATGGAAGTTTTAAAGAAAGGTGTGGAAACTAAGATGGATGGTTTGAAGAAAGGCGTGGAAGCTAAGATGAATGGTTTGGAAGCTAATATGGATGGCATGGAAGTGGGCATGGAAGCTAAGATAGATGACATGGAAGCTAAGATGGATGAAAAAATGAAAGATAACATGGAAAACATGAAGAAGGATCTAAAAGTAGACATCGAAGGTTTGGCAAAGTTGATACAAGAAATGTTTCCTAATGGTGAAAATATAGTAGAGGAAACTCATGATGAGAACAAAATAATTGTTAATCGTCATTTCATAAACTCTACTGTTGGAGGGAAGAACCACCATATTCCAAAAACGGATAT
The DNA here is from genome assembly GCA_034641835.2 of Pinus albicaulis. Classification (NCBI taxonomy): domain Eukaryota; kingdom Viridiplantae; phylum Streptophyta; class Pinopsida; order Pinales; family Pinaceae; genus Pinus; species Pinus albicaulis. The sequence goes on from CM076575.1 coordinate 909,697,864, forward strand.
GAGGAAGTTTGATGGAAAGGATCCTGTTACATGGATACTACAGATGGAGCAATATTTTGATCTCCATAATGTGCAAAACACAAAAAAGGTACGCATTGCAACTTTACATTTAGAACAAAATACATTTGTATGGTATCGATGGCTTTGCTCCCGTAAAAAAATTGTCACTTGGTCAATTTTTACGGAGGAAATGATAGCACAATATGAGGATACAAAGAGCAAAACCTTCTTTAGCCAATTTATAAATCTCAAACAAAAGGGTTTAGTGGGGCAGCACATTGAGGACTTCCAAAAATTGAATATAAGGGTAACTGATATTCCAGAGGAACACAGGATTGATCTCTTCATAGGCACTTTAAAGGATAACATCCAACATGAAGTTCGCGTTTTGGAACTTGATTCATTGGAGAAGGCATTCAGGTTGGCAAGAAAAGTTGAATGTAAAATTATGGCGACAAGGAAGCCTACCACTCAATTCTATAAAGAAGGAAGTGTTGCTACGCCTAGATTTCAACAACCTACAAGGTTGACACCACAACAATTGGAAGAAAAAAGAGCAAAAGGGCTTTGCTACAGTTGTGATAGCAAATACACTAAAGGTCATAAGTGTGCTGAGAAGAAATTATTTTACACAGATTGTGAAGAGGAAGAAGAAAATGAACAAGAAGAGGATATACACCAGGAACCAGCCCTAGAAGAGGAAGAAATGAATCCGAACATATCATGTAATGCATTGGCAGGAATTACCACTCCTCAAACTCTCAATATAGAAGGACATATCAAGAAGAAAAAGGTAATAGTGTTGATTGATTCAGGTAGCACCCATAATTTTATTCATTGTAAGGTAGCCAAGGAATTGAATTGTTTCCTATACCCAACACCAGAATGTCAAGTGATGGTTGCAAATGGAGGAACTATAAATTGCTCTGGAAAATGCCATAATATCAAGCTAACCATGGGGGAACATGTATTGAATAGTCCAATGCTTTCCATTCCTATGGGAGGTGCTAATGTTGTACTAGGAGTACAATGGTTACAATCTTTGGGGATGGTAGTTTTTAATTTTCAAGAACTTTTCTTGAAATTTTTTTCAGAAGGAAAGGAAGTCGAATTACGAGGTATTGAAGGGAAGCCGGGAAGGATAATAAGCTCTAATGTCATGACAAAGTTTCTAAAGAAAGAACAACGAGGCGTAATTGCACAATTATGCTCACTAGAAGTTCCGACATCAAAATCATCTATTTCTGCAGATCTCCAACAAGTCTTGGACAATCATTCCAAGGTGTTTGAAACTCCCAAAGGACTCCAACCTATTCGTGATCATGATCATGCTATTCATTTGATTCCTGGAAGTGTTCCTCCAAACATAAGGCCTTATAGATATCATTACTTCCAAAAGAGCGAAATTGAACGTATGATTGCAGAAATGTTAGAGGCGGGTATAATTCAACCTAGTCAAAGTTCTTTCTCTGCTCCCGTAGTATTGGTACACAAGAAGGATGGATCATGGCGAATGTGTCCGGATTATAGGGAGCTCAATAAGCTCACCATTAAAGATAAATTTCCATTCCTGTGATTGATGAATTATTGGATGAATTACATGGAGCAATTTATTTTACCAAGTTGGATCTTCATTCAGGATATCATCAAATTAGAATGAAGACTGAAGATATTCCAAAAACAGCACTTCGAACTCATGAGGGTCATTATGAATTTTTGGTCATGCCTTTTGGCCTTACCAATGCACCTTCTACATTTCAAGGGTTGATGAATTCCATTTTCAAACCCTTAGAAAATTTGTGCTAGTATTTTTTGATGATATACTAATCTACAGTAGGTCTTGGAAGGATCATGTTGAACATGTTGACAGGGTGCTCAAACTATTGCAGGAGAAACAATTATATGCAAAAACATCCAAATGTTTCTTTTGAGTACAAGAGGTGGAATATCTGGGTCATATTGTATCTCACAAGGGTGTTAAGGTAGACCCTAACAAAATTAAAGCCATTAAGGAATGGAAAGTCCCCACAACCATAAAGTAGTTGCAAGGATTTCTCGGGTTAATAGGGTATTATCGCAAGTTTGTTAAGAATTATGGGAGAATAGCAGCACCTCTAACAACATTATTGAAGAAAGATGCATTTTCATGGACTCCTGAAGCAACTAAGGCCTTTGAACATTTTAAAGAGGCAATGTGCCTAGCACCGGTCTTAGCTACGCCAGACTTCACAAAAACCTTTATTGTGGAATGTGATGCCTCAGGAAATGGAATTGGTGCAGTTTTAATGCAGGAAGGAAGACCCATTGCTTTTGAAAGTTGTCCAATCAAAGGAAAGTATTTACAAAAACCTATTTATGAGAAGGAAATGTTAACAATACTGCATGCACTAAAGAAATGGCGAACTTACCTAATGGGAAGACACTTCAAGGTAAAAACTGATCATGATAGTCTTAAACACTTTTTGGAACAAAGACTATCTTCAGAAGAGCAGCAAAAATGGGTCACAAAGATGTTGGGTTATGACTTTGAAATAATCTACAAAAAATGAAAACTTAATGTTGTTGCAGATGCACTCTCAAGAAAGAATGAAGAGGTGGAAGCATTGCTTTGTGCCATTTCTATTATCCAACCAGATTGGATAACCGAAGCAAGAGATGAATGGAAGAAGTAAAAAGATGTATGGACACTCATTCAAAAGTTGCAGCAAGATCCTAGTACATCTGATACATTTAGTTGGAAAAATGATTCCTTATGGTACAAAGATCGCTTATATCTTTGTAAGAATTCCCAACTAAAACAAAATATTCTTTTGGAATGGCACACTTCTCCTTTAGGAGGACACTCAGGATTTTTAAAAACTTACCACAGGGTGAAGAAAGAATTTTTTTGGGATGGCCTTAAATCTGATATTCAAAAGTTTGTGGCGGAATGTTTGGTTTGCCAGCAGAATAAAGTGGAAACAATTAAGACCCCAGGACTTCTACAACCTTTATCCATTTCAAGTCAACGTTGGGAGGAGATTTCAATGGATTTTATCACAGGTTTACCTAAGTCCGAAGGAAAGAGTGTCATCATGGTGGTAGTTGATAGACTTACCAAGTATGCACACTTTTGTGCATTATCTCATCCATTTAAAGCAAGTACTATTGCTACTACATTTATGGACACAATTCAAAAGCTACATGGAAACCCAAGGGTTATTGTGAGCGACAGAGATCCCATTTTTACTGGAAATTTTTGGATGGAGTTATTTTCTTGTTTGGGTACTCAATTAGCTCATAGCTCATCTTATCATCCTCAATCTGATGGTCAAACCGAGATAGTAAATAAATGTTTGGAAGGATATCTTCGTTGTTTTGTATCTGATAAACAAACACAATGGGTCAAGTGGTTACCTCTCGCCGAATGGTGGTATAACACTTCCTTCCATACTGCAGCAAAAATGACCCCATTTATGGCACTTTATGGATATCATCCACCATCGATCACATCATCTTTAAGGGAAAATTCGAAGGTTCAAGCAGTGGAAAATCACATCGAGCATCAGCAAGAAGTTCTCCAACTCTTAAAGGATAACCTAAATTTGGCACAAAATCGAATGAAACAACAGGCAGATCAACATCGCAGCGAGAGAAGTTTTGATGTAGGAGATTGAGTATTTTTACGACTACAACCATACAAACAAATGTCCCTCAAGCAAGCTAAGAAGGATAATAAATTATCACCAAAGTACTATGGTCCTTACAAGGTGTTGCAAAAGATTGGTACTATGGCATACAAATTGGAGCTTCCTACTTCTTCGTGAGTACATCCAATTTTCCATGTTTCATGCTTAAAGAAGGTTATAGGTGAAAATCTTCCAGTTCAAACAATATTGCTAGAACTTGATGAGGAAGGAAAAATCATATTGGAACCGGAAGCGGTCACGGAAACAAGAACTCGACAAATACGGAATCGATCAATTTCAGAGTATCTCATCAAGTGGAAGAACTTACCCACTGAAGATTCTACATGGGAGGATGAGAATTTTATACAGAAGCACCCAGAGCTACTCAAGCGTTGAGGACAACACTTTTTTGAAGGAGAGGGGCATGTTAGGTCCCTATATCAATAGTATAGTCCCTTATTATTGTTAGTGCAACCCCCTTATTGTTATTATTGTACCCTTGTAACCCCCATTTTGTTATTATTGTGCCCTTAAATTATTATTGTTAGGTCGGCTAGGATTACATTGTGGCCCACTAGGATTACATTATGGCCCCATGGAATCCTATATATAGAAAGGAGGTTTTGTAAATTGTATCATCCAAGAATTGTTCATTTATGTAATGTATTGGAGGTTGCCCCCTCGAAGTGGCTTATTTCTAAGGCGTTGATATCTCTTTTCTTCTATTTTTGAAGTTGGTTACACAAATGGGTTGGAACTGGGCTCAATAATTTAGATCCTACTATGATACATTGTGATAATCGCAGTTGCATAAAACTCTCGTTAATCCAAACATTTCATGATAGATCTAAACACATTGACATCCGGTATTATCATATCGTAGATTGGTGCGCCGAAAGATCATGTTACTTTACATTCCTACCAGAGGATCGTATTACATCTCTCGACGAAGGTACCAAAGAGAATGCAACACCAGGTAGGATCGAGGTAAGGAATCCCCATCTTCTTGAGAGGGAGTGTTAAGATTTTGCAATAAGATGATATTTAGTGGAGAAGTCGCTTGCCTGGCGGGCTCCGCAGTGCTATTTTTTGGCGTAAGTTCATTTTTAGACTATGTCTATTTTTAGACATGTCGATCATATTCTATGAGTTGAAGGATTCTATTTGTGGATGGTTGGTCAAGTTGGAAAAATAGATGGACTTCTATTTTTAGACTTATTGGGCGGAATCTATTTTTAGATTGCCAGTCTAAAAATAGATATGTCGAATATTATTAGCTCTTAATAATATTTGGACTATAAACATTATCTTATTCTCTTGGAGCACTTCAGTTAAGTGCACAGATGTGGCACAGGAGATGAAAAAAGGAATTATGCTATTCCTGAGGGTTAAATGGAGCTATTGCATGGATACTTCAGTTAGAACTCTTGTGACAAAGTTTGATGGAGTTATTGAGGTAGTTGGTGGAGTTGTGTTCAGTTTAACTGAGTTAAACATAGTTGAGCTAGTTGTATCTAGTCTAATTGATACACTAGTGAGAGTGGTGTGAATTAATTATTAATTAATTCACTAATTATTAACTCATTAATCAACTAAAGAATACATCAGTTAACTACAGTGCATGGACAGTTTCAGTGGAGACCAGTGAAGAGGTAGGTGAAAGAGCAGTGTGACTATCAGTTGTGACTATTGTGTTGCATGATTTGAAACACACAGTGGTTGGAGATGCCAATGAGGATTGCGTGAGAAAGGCTGGACCAATTCGATTTCATTCAGAGCCATTCTTCAGTAGTGATTGCGCAGTAGAGGCGGGCTAGCAGGTGGCAGAGATTGGAGCATGTGTTTTGCCAGATCGGACCTGATTAGTGCGTAGAAATTAGGGATTGTACTGAGAGCCTGTGAGGAGCTTTGTATGATGATTGTTACATGATCTCTATGACATATAATATACAGATAGTTGGGGGTTTTCATCTTTAAGCTTTCCCATAAAATAATGTGTTCATATGTGTGAATGTTTATGGTTTTAATGTGCGCATGCGATTGTTTTTATTTCCACAATTAATGATCAATGGTAGAAGAGATTATATATTGTGCATGAAGTCAAATAGTGTGTGATTAGGATAATCTCGGATGTATAACATATCAGTTATATAAATTTCTACAGGGCCAACATAAATAGGCAATGTTTATTTGATGTTCATTTTTAATTTTTGAAATAAATCATTTGGTTGAGTTGTAATAGGGATACCAAAAGAAGGTTGTAGAAGTTCACCTACAACTAAGGTTGGGTGGAAGATCCTATAAGAATGATGACTTGAAAGAGGTATAAGTATGAAGGAAATTCAGATGTTGACAAGAAGGTCACTTCCCTATGAAGAGAAGGATGGCATGACTATTTGTTCAACACTATGTTCCGTTGAAGGGAAGTGATGGAGATGTTCGATGCCCTATGAAGAATTAATGAAGGAGAAAACTCCATAATGAAGAAGTTGAAGCTCATTCATGACATGATGATGTAGGAATGAGGAGCTCTATAATCAGTTGATAGTACCATGATCTCCACTTAAGAGTAGATAGTTCTTATTGGTAACAAGTCCCTAGTTAAGAGGGAGCTTGGCTATATTCACTTTTAAAAGAATGAGTAGATCCTCCCTAGTTGAGAGGGAGAGATAGACACATCATTCTTGTCTTCATGTTAAGAATGGATGATTGGGTAAGCATATGATATTGATTCTTATACTCTTTGAGGATGAGGTATGGCTTCCAATAGGTAAGAGTAGTCGAAGAGGAAATTCCATGAGGATGTGTAAATCCAAGATGGGAATGGTCCTAGAAGGACATAACTTGAACATATGGATGGGGTACGTGCCTTGAAATACAATGATGAAGGTGTCTATAAATAATGGGTCTCCCCCATCATTGTGTTCTAATATTATGGAGAGATAGAGTTGTTAGTCAAGACCTTGCTATATGACAATGTTGGTTTATATGACGAGATGCAATGATATAAGCTGATAGGATAGCTTATGAGATGGCTTACCAATCTGACTCTTTGTATGATAATTCTTCAGTATGAGAATGTCCATGTACCTTGTATAAACTATTAATACCTCCATAGTTAAGAGGGAGTGTTGAAATATGTAACTAGGTTTGTCTTCATAAATATGAAATGTACTCTTGATTCCTGTATATTGTAAAAAGAAAGAAAATTTATTATTATTATTTTTGTAGCATGGGTTTCATGGTCAAGGTTAATTTATTTGTATGTCAAGCAACCATTGACTGCTTCTATGGTTTGTAATAGAATCAAGAATTCAATAGAGTCATTTTCATAGATAAAAGATCCCATTGGGCATCTTGTAACAAGTCAAAATAATTTATTTGACTCAAAATTGTATCAAAAGACCCTCCAAGATCAAGTCGACCTCATGAAGGCAATTCCTACCCCTAGGAATCCTATATATAAGAGGCATTCAACCTCATTTATAGCACACATCCAAGTCATACGAAGAAGCAAGAGAAAAATTTTGATCTTAAGAAGGAGAAGACTAAAAGGCAAGCAAAGTTCAAGAAGGAAGTTGGAAACAAAGTTTTGGCTCTCTCTCTCTCTCTCTCTCTAATGCGCAACCATTAGGGGAATTTTGAGGTATAAAATGGCCTCCTAAGGAAATTGTAAAATAATAGTGGAAAAAATAAAATAGCATTTGATTATATCATCAAATTTTAGAGGGAAAAAAAGAAAAATTTGTTTTTGCAACTCATATTTTCAACTTATTTCGCTATGGGTTTACTCAAATTTCGAACGGAAACACTCATTATATGCATAATTTGATTCCTCATCCAAGGAGTACCCATATTGAATACTTTCAATAGACTCCACTACACGAAAAATTATAAATACATGAAAACCGTAATTGCAATCACGTTTTTTTCATGTATTTCTGATTTTTTGTGTAGCAGGGTCCATCGAAAGTATGCAACATGGGTACTCCTTGGATGAGGAATTAAATTTTTCATTCAACGAGTACTTCCACTCTAAATTTGAGTAAACCCTTAGGGAGATAAGTTAAAAATACGAGTTGAAAAATTAGTTTCATCATTTTTTATTTTTTTATTATTTTTACTTTTTTCCTCCAAAAATGGTGAATCATCCCCCATGGTTGACATCATCATCTTGAATCCTATTGGTTCTTAAAGAGTTTATTTTGGTTGTACATTTTTCTTAGGAGTCCCATTTTAGACCTCAAAATTCCCCTAATGGAAATTATAAAGCTGCAAGATCGAATTTCTGAAGTTGCATCAAAGTTGTGAAGTTACATCAAGGTCAAAGTTGTGAAGTTGCATCAAGGGCGAAGCTGTGAAGTTGCATCAAGGTCAAATCTGTGAAGATGCATCAAGGTCGAAGTTGCGAAGTTGCATCAAGGTCAAAGATGTGAAGCTGCATCAAATTTGAAGTTGTAAAGTTGCATCAAATTCAAAGCTATGAATTTGTTAGGTCGAAGTTGTTGAAGCTTCTATGTTGAAATCGTTGTTGGGGGTCGAAGTTGTTGAAGCTGCTAGGTTGAAATTGTTGTTGGGGGTTGAAGTTGTTGGATAAGTTGCTAGAAGTCGAAGTTTTTTGTTGGAATTTGTGTCAAGAAAGCTCATCAAGAAGGAAGGTCAAATTGGTCTTGGAGGGGTCTTTGTCAAGGGTATTAGGTCTTGGAATTCTTCATTTGAAGATTATATAAGAAAATCATTCTTTTGGTTTTCCTCTCAAAATGAGAGGTTTTTGCCCTGGCTAGCAACCTATATTTTGTGTCCCCTTGTCTCATTGATTTTCATATTTTGGTAGTTTTTTGGTGATAAGAACACAATAATAATCAAGTGAAATAAGAAGTTAAATACTAGTTCATCAGGCTAAGTAAAATAACATCACAATAAATTATCAAAGTAAGAGAAAACACCCTAATCTAGTTGCCCTAGATTTCTCAACATTATCTACCTTTTCCAAGGTCTATATTCAAGGAAATACATCCCAATCTTCTCATTTAAATTCAGGGATACAACATAGCTGTCCAGTCCCGTTGTTGGCTTAGAAATGGCTAGATACATTAACAAATAAAAGGAAGATCCTTGGGATCAAATCAACTTATGCATCATACTTCACAAAACATTTAGCTTTAATCACATGCATACCAATATAAACATATTTCATTCATATGAGAATCGATAGCTAATAACCAAGCATAATTACACAATTTCCCATCTTATCATTACAACATACTTAGTAATCTAGCATCACAACATTTATAAATATTTGAATAAAATCAAGTCATTTCATTAAAAAGAAATAGATATACTTATATGTATCACGTTAAGCTTAATATAAACTAAAGAGGGGAGAGACACTATCTACTCAACCATAAGATCAACTACACTACAATTTCATTACAATTGGTCGCTCTTGAGCTAGATCCATTGCCTTAAGAGGGGGACCCATTCATGGCTTAACACGAGGAAATTTTGGGTAGAGAACATGAAGGCCACTATCCTTCACACACAAGAATCAATATTCTTCCATTCAAACATTGATCCAAGATCAATTAATACTCATAGTATGGAAACCATGGGCCTGCACAACACAAAAGGAGTCCTTCACTAATCCATTAGTTCCTTGGTGCTTCTATTTTCTTAGTGCCTTATGTTCTTAGTCAAGAAAAAATATTCAAATAATTATCCTGGCCCTCTAGCTTAACTTAAATTCTTCCACACTGACTTCCTCGTTCAATTTCAGTTAAAATAACAATTCCACGCAAGGTTTTTGTGACTAATAGGGCTATCTCATTTTATTTAGAGTCATAATCCCAACATCCATGTGGGGTTTTATGATCTTCTCATAGGTTTGTCTAGGTCACTTCCATACCCTTCTCTACATGTGTCACACACACAACCACATTTTACTACTTATTGTTATCCTCCACTTATCAAACACATGCATACTACCCAAGATGAGAATTTAGGGTCCCTCCTTACATTGCATGGCTAATTTAGAAGTCTCAAGAACATAGACCATACCTCTAATGTAGTTAGGTACCACTCCCAATTCCTTCCCATAATTGTTGGAAGTTGGGTAGTTCAACCACCAAACCAGAATATGGACTTTAATTCAGCTAAGATAGGAACCCTTTGAAATTTGCTTACAACTTCCCCTTGGGAATTAGGATCCATGTTAGCTACTCTCTTCTTCAACTTTTTAGAAATATACTAAATAAAATGCACATTACATCCAATAAAGTCTATTAAGATATCCTTACTAGCCATTTCCAACATTATAAGTCCCAATTACAATTACAAAACTTAGGGCTTTAAAAAGGGGTGTTACAAATATATAGAATCTCTTTTATATTATATCCTCCTTGCATATATGCAAGGAATTCAATTCCAAAGCATATATACTCTCAAAAGTCAGTCCTTCTTTGTAAGAAGCTTCTCTAGCTACACAGAAAAATTAGAGAGGAACTCATGTCTAAGTCACTCATTACCTTATTCGACACTTTATGGATGTGCTCTATTGGGAAAAAGTTTTTGAATGGTTAATATCATAGTGGCCTCACAATATTGTTATGTAGTAATGATGTAATAAACTAGGTTGATATGTTAAATTTCATTGAATTTTTTTTGGGAAGATTATAATATGTAGATGCATAGCGAGGTCATAAATAGTTTTAAATTTTGAAAACAAAATACGTGAGGCACACACAAATGTGTGTGTGTGTGTGTGTGTGTGTGTGTGTGTGTGTGTGTGTATATATATATCTTGATTTCTTTGTGGAATATGAAATATAATGTACTTTTTTAGGTTATACACACATATACACAAATTACAATCGGATTACCGCCAAGGTTAGCAAGCATTAGCCCAAAGCATAAAGAGTTTGTACAAGGTGACATTGGCATAATGCCTAGTTACCTTTTGACCAAATGTGTTTGAATGTTAATACGTCCCAACCCCCTCCCTACAAGGTAAGTGATGTGGACATGGATTTAATCATGCCGAAGGTTCCACCCCTTCTTATATAAGTTATTGCAATTGAAAACCCTCATATAGGAATGAAGAGGCCATATAAGTCATATAACTTTGACATGAAAATAGAACTAATTCTTTTTAACCAAATTAGAAGAAGGTAAATGATGTTACTATAATCTATATTAGCTTCAATTTAGTTGTTAACTGAAAGGTATTAATAAATGAATGAAAACAAGGGAATCCAAACAAGGAAAAAGAGAAATGACAATGAGATTTAAAAGTAAGATGTGTATCTTTTTAAAATGTAAAACAACACATCATAATATAAGAACAAATTTAAATTTAAAAAAAAAATGAAAAAAAAGTTAATAATAAATATTTAATATTATAAAAATAAAAATACTCAAAATAATAATTATAATAGTAAACCACTTTATTAATATTACTAAATATTAATTTACTCTTAACAAAAAAAACAAATTGATGTGAGATAGATAATACTACCAAGCATGTTGCTTCAGATTCCTGGTATTGCTTCATATTATACAAGTTCTTTAACTAAAATCAATTTTCAAGATTCTTATAAGATTTATTTAAATTTAGATTCTTATAAGATTTATTTAAATGTGTATGTTCTAATTTAATCATGAGATAATCAATAAATAGTACAAAAACGATGTAAGAGCACTAAACACAATATAATAATTTGAAGCAATTTTTAAGTACAAAAAGAAATGAAGGCAAAGAATGAATGCATCTTTTCCTTTCTTCTTTAAAGAGTCATAAACTCTTCCCTCGAGTACTTTTTTCGAATATTTGAATCATTTGACTATGATGACTAACCCAACCATTTCAGCATTAAACCCAACATAGTCAATCTGTTAAGGACACTTTACCTCAAACCATTGGCCCACATGAAAAATATTAAATTATTAAATTCAAGTGAGAGAGGTGACAACATTCTAGTGCTTCACTGCCATCCATGAGATCCCTAAAAGTTGACTTCATATGCCTAATGAGCATTCAAACATTGTAATTATAACCATTGCAATTTTTTCCAAAGGAAAATCATAACAAAAAAATATCTATGAAACATCAAATCCAATCCAAGACGCGTAGGTATCCACGGTCCCATCGAATTGAAGAAAAAAGTCCTCTGAGGTACATGAAAGGATGTGCGAGAAAGGAATCTCGACCCAACAAATGACAATGACTGCGATTAAGACTCCGAGATTTCAGTTTTGGCAGCAAATTGATGAGTAAGTGGCTAGGTGGGAATAGTGATTTTTGGTGGGCACCCGGCCCCATGTGCCTCAGCGCCTATTCATGAAACCACCGGCTCCGGCTCCACCTCCACCTCCACCTTCACCTTGCTTGCACACTTTTCACCTTTGGCCCCTCCTCAATGGCTCCATGTGACTATCAGCTATAATAAATTTGGTAGGTTTGTTGATTTCCTAATGTGATGTAGCAAAGTTTCTTCTTGTAAACCAGATAAGGCCGTAGTCTTTCCAGGCAACATTTTGGCCAAGAATCCGGCAAAGATTTTTAAAAAATTCGGCAAAGATTTCATCAAAATCATGTTTACAGTTGTTAAACTTTAGTATTTTGATTGCCCTAAGGGTTTTTGGTAGTGCTGAATCCATTTCCAACCTCAAAAATGGATTCCAAACACTCCAAGTACCTGATTTCTTGAATTTTAGTTGCCCGGATTCCAGCAAAAAACTGCTGTCCGGGCTATTTTGTTGCCTGGGTAGACAACTCCCAAGATAAGACATGCTACATGTTAGAAGTGAAAGAAACTTGTATTTATTTTTGGTATTATATAAATGGTTTTGGTTATTTATATGTAAGAGGGTAATTATGTTTTATTTGGTTATTTATCTTAGGATGAAAAGTTGTGAATGTCATTTTGATATCCAATACCATTTAGAGTACTATTTAAAGTGATTATGTAAATGCATTGATTGAATTTAGATCTTTACCAATGACACTTCATGTAGGTAAGCTAAAATAAACTCAAATATACAAATAATATCTTGGTTATATCTTATTAGATATCTAATTTATGTCATAGTGTGAGAATGATTTTTTTAAGAACATTTAAACTACAAATATACCCTTGATACTATTTTTAGTAGTTGGCAGGTCTATGAGAAAATCTATCAAACCCAGATCCTCAAGTTTTAGTAGAATTAACAATGATATATATAATTATAACTATTGCTTCCTATTAGCTTACTTAATTACAATTAAAAAATGAGTACATCTCGAATTATCTTTATCCTTCCCAAATAACATAGCTGTGTAACATACCCAATCTCCTGGGCATCATTAAGGAAATGGGGCAATCAAATTATTCATCTCAATCATAAGTCAAAAGCTATTTTTGAGTTCACAATCATATTATGCTCATCGGGCGCTATTTGTTATTTTTCATTAATGAGTGATTCATTGAGGGGTTGCATCCTTCACAATTGATCACCCTTATCATTAAGCTCATATTTTAATTCCATTTTATGTTTCTGTAATTTGGAAAATTCTTCTTTACCTTCATTGAATTTATGTTCAATTGTATGTGTAGCTTCTATTTGTGAGTCCTTGATCCATTTTCTTGAGAAAAAAAATTCAAATACTTCCATATAGTATTTAGTTTAGTATTGTTATCAATGCTCACCCACCACTCTCAACCTTGACCATAAAAATAATTACTTGCCCTTAAATGAGTCTTACAAGTTTTCTTTATCATCCTCAATCATTCCCAAGGATTGATTTTATTTTTATCTTTATCTCCAATAAAGTATTTTTTCTTCATTTCTTCTATTTTTTATTTTTATCTCTAATAAAGTAATTTTTCTTCATTTATTCTATTTGGGATCTAACCATAAACCTCAAATTCCAAATTCAATATGTTGACAATAATGATCCAAAATGGTTGTTATTCTTGTTCTAACTTATTATCCTCTATAAACAGTTAAAAGGGAAAAGGGTCATTACTAACTTTTACTTTATTGTTAACATTTATAAAATCCATCATTAACGTAAATTTTCCTTAATATGATTAGCTGGTTACATTGGATAACCACTTGAGATTGCTTTAAGAAGGAGAGATCTCCTTTGAACAAGGGAGCCTAAGGGGAAATTGATGGTGATACTTGTCTTGGGAAAATGATAGAAATTTCTAGAGAGGGTACTTGACATCATATTATTATAATTTATGGGTCCTTGTGAGACCACTATTGAGGGGTTTATATTGGTAGTAATATCCTTGCAGGACAATTTAGAGGACACTAATATTTAAGGGAGGGGGGATTTTGCTAGGGGTATTACAATGGCATTAAGATCTTGTTGAATTAATAATAATGTGACTTGCATACCTTATTCATGATCCTCATTGGAATTGAAACTTTCTCAAGGGAAAACACTTATGAAGTTGGTTGCATGGGTTACATGGAAAATCAACCCTTGGTGTGCTTATTATATATGATTTAAGCCTATTTCATGGGATCAAGAGAATTATTAGATAAACATTTGGACTCCAAAGAGCTAATGGGTACATGTATTTTTCACTTATGCATTTTACTTTTGTATTAATGATTATTTTGATTTGAGTGAATAACTGTAAATATATACTCCTCGTGGATTCGTGGCATGTCCATTGTGCTATGTTCTTGTCAGACACTTAAATTTGTTTTCTTAGTGTTGGTGTAGAATTTGAGGAGGTTCATTCTTTTTAGCAAAAAAAAAGTTAAGATTAACACCTTGTTGGTGGATTACAACCCCCTTTAATTTTCAAAAGCCAACTCTAATTTGAACTATTGAAATGGGCTACAACATGAAATTATTTTTTGATGTTAAAGTTAACATATTTTGTATGTCTTGTTGTTCAAATATTTGGCATGCAAGTACATTACATGGATATGAAGGTATATGGGAGCAGAAAGAAGGCATGAAAAAAGAATTCAATAACAAAGAAACCTATTAAAAATAATCTGATAATAGAGGAACTTGAGGAGGAAGTGCCTATAATAGAATAACCAAGTCTAGAAGAAGAAGAACCATCTAAGAAGAAAAATAAACCAATCAAGAAATAAACAACTTGTTATGAATACTACTAAAGAATGCATGTTGTTGATGATGCCCATTCTTATAATGAGTTATTCACATTGATTAAGAATGGGAAAGGATTTCTAGATGTTGAAGACCCAAATGAAAGAGGAGAAGAGGTAATTGAGATAACACAAAGTCTAAGGAAATTGTATGTTGGGAAAAATATTGAGAGGGGCGGGGGAGAGGGGGGGAGGGGTGAATCAGTATTTTAAAAATCACTTAACCTTTTATTTCCTTACTCTTATTTATTTACACGACTTTACTGAAGTACACCTGCATATGTATGCAACTATTATGCAGACAACTAACATATATCTAGTAAGCATATAATTCAGTTAAATATTCATTTTTTTAACTTAAACCAATGCATCAATGATGCATCTAACATTTGATAAGTAATAAACATGTGTAGCAAGAACAAAATAAAACATCACACATAATCAACACCCATGAACACTAGGTTTTTAGGTGGAAACCCAATGTGGGAGAAAATTGGCGTTGTTGTCATCTCTGCCTTCAATTTTATTATTATGAAAACTTCTTACAATATTGTATTGGTGTAGGCTCATACCAACACGTAGGCACCCACCTACAGAAGGCTACAACCTTCTCTCCTTCTCCAGCACCCACTGGAAGGGAGCTCCAACCCCCTGATCTTGTTTACCAGCACCCACTGGAAGGGAGCTACAACCCCCTGATCTCGTTTACCAGCACCCACTAGAAGGGAGCTACAACCCCCCGAGCTTATCAATATCTACTACTAGCAGGAAGCTTCGAATTCCTCACTGAAGGCTCCAACCCTCAGCACCATCGTGGACCACATTTCATAAATTTTCACACCGAATCTACATACTTCAACACATTAAAACCTGCAGGCCACTTTTCATCAAATTTTCAGACAAGACCCACTACCATCAGTTAACCCCAATATCATATATAAAAACTGAAACGAATCATTGTACCAAATCATTCAACCAATCATTGAATCAAACAACCAAGCATTGATCTTCAATCACATACACCTAGTAGCATCATCAATACTCAAGACATCACTATCAAACCTAGATCAACATGAATACTTCATTGAAAGACAAAAGAAACATAGCAAGACTGATTAGACTAATCATACATATTCTTCAGCATAAACCCTAGCTTTCATATGCACCTTTCACAAAGCATTTACGTGTATATACGCGCTTTTCAGGAATAAAATCCGCGTATAATATATCTTCCCATACTGCAGAATCGATACACTACTACTTAGAATAGTATCTGCATATGTACGCGTATTACCAAAGACAAACCTGCATACAAATATGCAATTTCCAACTCATAGATGTGTTTCACTTCAAAACTTTGGATATACCCAGATCACGACATACACAGTAATAAGCATGCGTCATACCACAAATCTAATTAACCCATAAGCATATCATACAATACATAGTCATTTCAGGTCTAATGATCCTGATCCATCATTGTATTACTAGATGCATACTTATTTCAGATCAACCACTCATCAATAGCCCATACCATGCAATCTTACTTCAGATCAAATTATTCATCAATCAGCCTCACACATGCACTCTCTAACACTTGGATCTACTTTTCCTTATATAGCTTAGGCCTTAGCCAATACCATGAGTCAAAACCACACTAATGTTGATGGTATTCTTTGATGGGATCATATATCTGTTGACATGCTCATTACTATGGGCTAATACCATGGTAAGGACCCTTGGTATTTAGTAAACCATAATGCGCAAATTGTACACACCTTTTCTTATTTATACCCGCATGTGTACGTGACTTTGCTTCACCGAACCTACATATACACAAATTATCTTCATCATATTTTCATATGTACATGGTTTTGCTTCACAAAACCTATGTATACATGACTTCTCTTCATCATACCTATGTGTGTACACAACTTTGCTTCACAAGAACATGTGTACACTTTCTCAAACTTTAACTTCATCATTCTTTTGTCTCTGACTGATATTTCTTTCTTTGTCACATATGAACTGGCATGCAGGTACATATTTTTGACATCTTCATCAAGTAGGTTGCTATCAAAATACAACTCATCGAATAGGTTTCCATCAAGGACAACACATTCATAATAATGTCAACAATCTCCCCCTTTGTATTTGATGGAAACCACTTTGGTGTTTGATCACCACAACCTGTAGATACCTATAAAACACATCAATCTAAGCACCAATCTTTTCAATTCAAACACCAAGTTACTATCCCCCTTTGACATCAAGGGCAAAGGGTTGACCAATTTCTAATGCGGGCTTCTCTTTTCTTGGACATGAGCATTGTAGATATGATCTGCACTATATACTTACCATGCTCCCCTTGAGCACATGTTGAATATTTTGAAAGATTTTCAATGAATTACATGACTCTATCACTCAATTGAATATGACCTTTCCTATCACTAAGGACGCAAACTTACATCAATCACCCAACTAAGTGGGGTTACATATTTGACTCCATCATAACATCAACTACCCATCATGGGATTACATACATGATTGAATTGAACTTCAATAGTCCAAACATGACTAAGTATAACAAGAATTACATTATTGGCCTTTACATTACCTTTACATCAAATGCCAGATATGACATTTAAAAATAAGACCAAAAGATCTCAATAGAATGAGAATAACATCATTCATCCAACTACAAGAGTTTCTTCAGCAACATCACAAACATAATGCCAACAATGTATCATTAGCAATAAGGTTAATGCTCCCCCCAAACCTATGCTACATGTTCTCTGTCATATCTGACAAAATCAACTCATACATCAAAGAATATTCATCAATAAGAAAAGCATCAATGTCATGTTGTACCAACTCATAGATCATCATAACTCAATACCACTTATAAGTAACATCAGCAAACTGTAACCATCAATGTCAGAATAAGAAATCCAAATAATTATCTGAAGCATATCATAGCCTGTTCTTGAGTCTTCCCCATTGTTTCTCTATCAGAGAAAAATATACGCATCTGTATTTCAGAGGATCTTCATATAGAAAGTGAAATACAGAAATTTCACAACTTCACCCCTGAGCTTGTACAGTCTGTACATGTCTTTTGTTATCACATCAAATGCAATGTCAGAAATATAATGAACCAAAATTTAAAAAACCATGGGAATCATCATATATTGTTCCTTATGTGATAATACATTAGTGATCCTAATATTGTATCTCACATCACTTCTGCAGTCACTAGGAGAAGTAAGATTTAGAAGCAATTGACTGCAGTAGGGTCAACATTCCCTACGTTTCTGACTAGTGTTCCTTCTTTCTCCATATTTATTTGAAATTTCTAATTATGTGTTGGAACTTATCTAATCTCCTAGTTCTGTTCAACATACTTGACCTACAATTAGTGGCCTTATGCCCAAAAGAGTTACTAGAGAAACAATATCCATGAAACCATCTTTTCTTCCTTGATTTAGGAGATTCTTTAGTAAAAATTTCCTTCTCTTCTAGGGCATCCATGAAATTGTCATCAATTTCAATAATAATAAATTCCATAAGTACTTGAAGATCTTGATCAGACTCTCCCTCTTCTCTAAGTGATAAACCATCACTATCTTCATGCATATAATAACTTCTTTTATTTTCAAATTGTTTCCCCTTTTCATGATTTTCTTTATGAGGACACTTAGCAACATAATGACCAACTCTACCATAAGCAAAACACTTGAGGGGAAGCTTACCTCTGAACCTTTCGGTGCCTAATTGGATTTTATTCACAAAATTTTCCTCGTCTTCTTCTTCTTATATATAACCTGATTTCTTGTGATCTTCCTTTTCTTTTCCTCTTGTAGTTTCTTTAAATGTAGCTTAACTAATTTCTGAGGAACCTCCTTTTCTCATTTCAAAGGCTGGTAAAATATCGTGGAGTTGTACAACATCAAGGATCTATAGATCATGCTTTTCTTCAATGGCTTACACTTTTGACTCAAATTTTGGAGTTAGATATTTCAATATTTTCTTTACTAAGGTTGAGTCTTTTATATCTTCACCCATATTTCTCATAGAATTCACAATCTCATCTATTCTCAGGAATAAACTTGAAATACTTTCATCATTATGTATTCTAATGTATTCTAAGAGTTTCATATTGAATCCTAAGAGTTTGAAGTTTAGCACTTGTTACCTTGTCATCACCTTGATAGCTCTTGATGATCTTGTCCCATATCTCCTTTTCTTAATTTAGTTGCATGAATTTGACAAATTCTGATTATGTTAGGCTTCACAATAACGCATTGACAAATTTTGCATTTTTTAGGTCCCTATAATACTAGTGTAGCCCCATTATTTTTATTTTTGTGCCCATGTAGTCCCTATATTTTTATTATTGTGCCCCACAAGTGTAGTCCCATTATTCTTATTGTTGTGCCCATGTGGTCCCCATATTTTTATATTGTGACCCCTTAGACTCCTATATATATAAGGTAGGTTTCATCATTTGTATCATCCAAGAATTGTTCATTTATGTAATTTAAAGGAGGTTTCCCCCTCGAAGAGGCTAATTTATAAGTCATTTATCTATCCTTTCTTCTATTTTGTGAGTTGGTCTCTTAACATTTGGTATCAGAGCTTTGGATTCTAGGGTTTTCCTACGTCAAACAGGCCATCTTGTAATTTTTGCTATAACTTTATTTATACAAATTTTCGTAAGCTGAAATTTTTACCACAACAAGCCAAAATCCAGAGGAACTTCTTGCAAAAATTTCATATCTTGGTTTGATATATTTCCAGAGATATGATCTGAGGAAGTTAGGGTTTTTACAGGATCCATAATTTCATCTCAAATAGGCAACTAAGGGAAAATCGTCATAACTTTAATTTTAGACATCACATTTGAATTCTGTAAAAAGTAGCTGAAATTGAATGGAATGTAGTTTCTTTTGTATAGATTTTAGGGCCGAGGGTTAAAATAGTGATATGTGGCACGCCGTACAAGTTCGCTCTACTGAACTAGTCCATAATTAGGTCATTGGGAGAGTTTGGGCATAACTTTATCGTGAAGAATCCAAATTAGGTCCAACATGTGGCATTGGAAAGAAGACCCAGAGGGATATCACAAGACCAAATTTAAGATCTTGGAGATCTGAAATTACAGAGTTACAACTCTTTGAAGTTTGAGCTCCTAAAAGAAAGAAAAATGTGTGTATTTAAAAAAAAAATCATAGTTTTTATTTGTAAAATCAGTTTGAAGTGATTCCAAGGGAATATTGAAGAATAGATATCTATAAAATGCCTCCAAAAAATAATTCTATACCCATTAATCCCTCAGAAAACTCTATTGTGATGCATGAAGAGGAAAAATTGCAGCATGATATATCAAAATTACGGGACTAAGTGCGACAAATTTAGCTCCCACAAAGAGAAACCAAAGATGAACTAAAAGGTGACATGGATCATTTAAAAGAAGGCATAGAAGCTAAGATTGATGGTATATAATAAAAAATTGAAGGTCTGAAGGAAGGTTTGACAAAGTTGCTATAGGAAAATCTTCCTAATGGATAAATGGTAATAGAGGAAACTCATGATGAGAAAAAAATAAATGTTAATCATGATTTCATAAACTCTAACGTTGGATTGAAGACCCACCATATTCCAAATATTGATATGAGGAAGTTTGATGGCAAGGATCCCGTAAAATTGATATTACAAATGCAACAATATTTCGATCTCCATAATGTGAAAAGTAAACAAAAATTATTGCAACTTCATTTTTAGAACGAAATCATTTTGTATGGTATCGATGGGTTTTCTCTTGTAAGCAAATTTTCACTTGGTCAATTTTTATGGAGGAAATGATAGAAAATTATGAGAATACAAAGAGAAACACCTTCTTTTGCCAATTGATAAATCTCAAACAAGATGGTTCAATTATGGAGCACATTAAGGACTTCCAAAAATTGAATATAAGGGTAAATGATATTTCAAATGAACATAGAATTGATGTCTTCATAGGGACTTTAAAGGATGAAATCCAACATGAGGTTCACCTTTGGGAACCTGATACATTGGAGAAGACATTCAGGTTGGCAAGAAAAATTTAAAGAAAAATTATGGCGACAAGGAAGCCTACCAATCGCAACTATAAAGATGGAAGTGTTGTTACTCCTAGCCTTCCATAACCTACAAGGTTGACACCACAAAAGTTGGAAGAAAAAAGAGAAAAATGGATTTGTTATAGTTGTGATAGCAAATACACTAAAGTTCATAACTGTGTTTAGGAGAAATATTTTACATAGATTGTGAAGAGGAGGAAGAAAAGGAACACGAAACTTCAAAATAAGAGGATATATACCAGGAACCCATCTTAAAGAAAGAAGAAATGAATCCGACCATATCTTATAATGCATTAACAGGAATTACCACCCCTCAAACTCTCAAGATAGAAGGACATATCAAGAAGAAAAAATTAATAGTGTTGATTGATTCAGTAGTACCCATAATTTTATTCATTGTAAGATAGCCAAGGAATTGAATTGCTTCCTATATCCAGCACCAAAGTGTCAAGTGATGGTTGCAAATGGAAGAACTATAAATTTCTCTGGAAAGTTTCATAATATCAAGATAACCATTGGGGAATATGTATTGAATAACCCAATTCTTTCCATTATAATGGGTGGTGTTGATGTTGTAAAAGGAGTTCAATGGTTATAATATTTGGGTACGATAGATTTTAATTTTCAAGAACTTTTATTGAATTTATTTACGAAGGAAAGGAAGTTGAATTAAGGGGTATCACAGGGAAACCAGTAAATATAATCAGCTCTAATGGTATGACAAAGCCACTAAGGAAAGAAAAATGAGGCATAATTGCACAATTATGTTCACTAGAGTTTCAAACATCGAAATCATCTTTAAGAGAAAATCCTAAGGTTCAAGCAGTGGAAGCTCACATCAAGCATCAACCACAAGTTATCCAATCTTAAAGGATAACCTAACTTAGTGCATAATTGAATGAAACAACATGAATATCAACATCGTAGTGAAAGAATTTTTTATGTAGGCGACTGGGTATTTTTATGGCTACAACCATACAAACAAATTTCCCTCAAGCAAGCTAAGAAGGATAATAAATTATCGCCAAATTACAATGGTCCTTACAAGGTGTTGCAAAAATATTGGTACTATGGAATACCAATTGGAGCTTCCTGCTCTTCTCGAGTGCACCTAGTTTTTCATGTTTCATGTTTAAAGAAGGTTATAGGTGACAAACTCCTAATTCAAACAATATTTCTAGAACCTGATGAGGGAGGAAAAATCGTATTGGAACCTAAAGCAGTCACGGAAACAAGAACTCGATAGCTTCGAAATCGATTAATTTCATAGTGTCTCATCAAGTGGAAGAACTTACCCACTGAATATTCCACATGGGAGGATGAGAATTTTATATAGAAGCATACATAACTACTCAAGCATTGAGGAAAACACTTGTTTGAATGAGAGGGCCATGTTAGGTAAATATAATACTAGTGTATCCCCTTATTGTTATTGTTAGTGTAGCCCCATTATTTTTATTGTTGTGCCCATGTAGTCCCCATATTTTTATTAGTGTGCCCCATAAGTTGAGCCCCATTATTGCTATTTTTGTGCCCATGCAGTCCCCATATTGTTATATTGTGACCCTTAGACTCCTTTATATAGGAGGTAGGTTTTGTCATTTGTATCATCCAATAATTTTTCATTTATGTAATGTAAAGGAGGTTTCCCCCTCGAAGAAGCTGACTTATAAGTCGTTGATCTATCATTTCTTCTATTTTGTGAGTTGGTTTCTTAACAACATTGGTTTCATATTTCTTCTTTTCTGTCACATCTATGGGAACGGTTGATGGATATTGATAACCTCCTTTACGATTCCCCATACATCTGATCCAAGACTTTTAAGATAATCTCTTGTTCGTATCTTCGAGAAGATTAGATTACTTCCATTGTTTAGTGGTGGAATGATAGTAAATACTCCTTTGAGACTTCCCATCATGACGGATCTCCTTCAAGCGATCAAGCTTCTTCTAAAGAACCTCCTCTGATACAAATTGTTGGGAAAAATACTGAGAGAGGGGGTGAATTAGTATTTTAAAACTCATTTAACTTTTTCTTTTCTTACTATGATTTATGTACGTGACTTTATTGAAGTAAATTTGTGTATGTACGCGACTGTTATGTAGACAACTAGCGTATATCCAGTAAGCTTATAATTCAGTTAAATCTCCATATGTTTAACTTAAACCAAATAATAAATGATTCATATGACATTTGATAAGTAATAAACATGTGCAGTAAGAACATAATAAATCATCACACATAATCAACACACATGAACACCAAGAAGAAAACTTATTACAATATTGTATTGTCGCGGACTCATACCAAAACACAGGCACCCACATGTAGAAGGATACAACCTTATCTCGTTCTCTAGCACCCATTGTAAGGGAGCTACAACCCCCTGATCTCGTTTATCAGCACCCACTGGAAAGGAGCTACAACCCCCTGATATGATCACCAGCTAATACTGGCAGGAAGCCTTGACTTCCTCACTGAAGCCTCCAACCTTCAACACCATCATGGACCACGTTTCATAAATTTTCACACTGGATCTACCTTCTTCAACACATTGCAACCTGTAGGCCACTTTTCATCAAATTTTCAGACTGTACCCACTACCATCATTTACGCCCAATATCATATATCAAAACTTAAATTGATCACTGTATCAAATCATTCAACCAATCATTTATCCTCAATCACATACAGCTAGTAACATCATCAATACCCAAGACATCAATAGAAAACCCAGATCAACATGACTACTTCATTGACAAACATCATAAACATAACAATACTGATTAGATTGATCAAACATATTCTTCAGCAGAAACCCTAGCTTTCATACACGCCTTTCGCAAAGCATTTCCATGTGTATACATGCTTTTTAGGAATACAACCCACGTATATATTTTCCCATACCGCAGAATCGATGCACTACTACTCATAAGAGTATCTGTGTATGTACGTGTCTTACCAGAGACAAACCCGTGCAAAGATCTGCAATTTCCGACTCATAGTTGTGTTGTACTTCAAAACTTCAAACATACCAAGAGCATGACATACACAGTAATAAACATGCGTCATACCAAATATCTAATCAACCCATAAGCATATCATACAATACATAGTCATTTCAGGTCTAATGATCCTGTTCCACCATTGTATTACCGGGTGCATACTTATTTCAGATCAACCACTCATAAATATCCCATACCATGCAATCATACTTCAAATCGAAGTATTCATCAATCACCCTCACGCATGCGCTCTCTAACACTTGGATATTCTTCTCCTTATATATCTTAGGCCTTAGCGAACACCATTAGTAAAAAACACACTAATGTCAATGGTATTCTTTGATGGGATAAAATATTCGTTGACATGCTCATTACTATGGGCTAATACCATGGTAAGGGCCCTTGGCATTTAGTAAACCATAGTGCGCAAACTGTACGCACTTTTTATTCTTCATACCCGTGTGTGTACGCGACTTTTCTTCACCGAACCTGCGTATACACGACTTATCTTCATCATACATGTGTATGTACACGGTTTTGCTTCACATAAAATGTGTATATGCAACTTCTCTTCGTCATACCTGCATGTGTACATGGCTTTGCTTCACAAAACCTACACATAATTTCTCAAACTTTACCTTTATCATTCCTTTGTCTCTGACTGGTATTTCTTTCTTTGTCACATCTGAATTGGCCTATAGATACATCCTGTTGACATCTTCATCAAGTAGTTTTCTATCAAAAGACAACTCATCAAGTAGGTTTCCATCAAGGATAACACACTCATCATAATGCCAACATTTTACATTCATAATTTTGCTACCGAGTCACTTGTCTTTCCATCTACATAAATCTTGGATGATTGATAAAGAATACAAATGTAAACACCAAATATTTTTGAACGAGCAAGCAAATATATTGGTTCCTTTGTACCCATAAACTTGGAAATATATTGTAATTTATCAAAAGTTGAAATCTATTTTACAAATTAATGGGTGAGAAATTTCATCCACACCCATCATTATTATGGTATCCTCACTATATGGTATGAAGAAGGAGGAATTCTAAAGCTAGAGAAACTAGGCCCTTTTCTACTATAAATTGCATATCAAGTAATGCATGTTCCACCCAATTAATACACAAAAATTACGGGGAAAATCTTCAACTTATGTGAAAATTGTTTGGGTGCCAATGATTCATGAAATCATTGACCATAAAAAATTTCAATTGGGCAACCATTTTGTATAACTCTTTATAGTTGAAGCTATAACAAAATTCCAAATCAATGCACATATAAATACTCTACATTACTACATGTAATCTTACATATTGAATTTTGTTTATGCCTCCAACTCATTTATAGGATTAAGATGGTCGTGGTCACTAGAGAAACTCCAAGTTCATGTATATTTCAAATATTTGTGAATGCACAAGTACAAATATCAATGGCCTCTCATTTATGATAGTTTCCTTTCCTACTTATATGATTTTTTTTTTTGTGAACCATGCGTAAGGATATATCCACAAGATATTGATGTTCTCAAGGAGATTGGATATTGTTACATTAATGAGTGTTCCACTTACATAAGAATTTATGGGGAAAATCAAGCACCTCATACACTTCCAACCTATGTGAATAAAAGTTGGATTATTCAAGAAAGTAGTTACCAGACTACTTTGCATGGTTTCAATGCTTGTATCAATTAGTATCCAAAAGAATTTGTTCATCATATCCATTGTCCATATACATGTATAGATTGAATGATTTTACTTGGGAAAGGATGGAAGTAGAAAAAAGGATCAATATCATGTTACTTTGTAAAGGTATTAGATGCATGACCTTTAGATGTTGTGGGGAAGTATAAGACTCAGATGAATATTTATTTCCCTTTCCAACACAAAAAAAAATGATATTTAACAACCAAAGAGAAAATCCATTAATTTTGATGAAGTCCGGAACAACAATAGATTCTTGCAAAAGTAAAAATAAAGGAAAAGAAAGGAATATATGGAAAGTTGTTGTTAAAAGACAAGATTTGTAAGAGAAAGGAAGGAAAAGAAAAGGAAGAGGTTAGAAGTAATAGAAAATGCTAAAGTGGAAGTTCAAGAAAATAAAATAGCAAAATTACAAGCTAAATATACAAAGGAAAAATGACAAACAAAGAAAAAGAAAATTGTGTTGAAGTTATGAATTATAGAGAACCTAATGTCAAGGAGAATTAGGAGAAAAGGCCAAAAAAAAGAAGAGCTTGATGAAAAATACAAACAAAATGTTCAAACTGGCATATTCAGGAAAGAACCAAAAGCAAGAGCACAAGCTAAATTTGAAGCAAGAAAAAAAAAATCAAAGAAGGTCAACCTTGAAAAAAAAAAACTCAAAGCTAAATAACGAAGAAAAATTAAAAAATGCATGAAATTGTTTTTTCTTGTTAATTTCAAAGCTAGCATATTTTGTATGCCTTGTTGTTCAAATAACTAACATGCACGTACATATACATGGCTCTAAAGGGATAGAATAAAATAAATAAGGTAAAAAAAGAGAATCCAACAGCAAAGGAAACTATTTCAAGAGTATTTTGATAACATAGGAACTTGAGGAAGTTTATATGACCGAAGGTTGAAAAACATGCATACACATACTTGTGTTTTTCAAAAATGTAATTTTTATTTTCATAAATAAAAATTATGGATTTTTATGTCTGAAAAATAAAAATAAAAAGGAAAAGAAAAGAAAAGAGGAACTTGAGGAAGTGCCTATAATCTAACAACTAAATCCAAAAATAAAATATTCAACCAAAAATAAAAAATAAACTAGTCAATGTTAGAAAACTTGTTATGGATACTACTAAAGTGTTTAATTTTCCCATATACTCAATTAGTTCCCATCATATGGGATTTTATTATGCCCATAATAAATCATTTATTTTGGTTAAGGATGGGAAATGATTGCTAAATGTTGAAGACCAAATGAAAATAAGAAGTGGAAATCAACATAACACAAAATATAATGAAATCATATATTTATAATGTTGATTCTATATCTCTAGTCTTTCCATGGGAAATGATCATTAGATGGTTGATAGAGCATATAAATGTAAACATCAAACATATTATAAATGAGCAAGAAAAATGTATTGGTTCTTTTGCATCCATAGACTTGGAAGCATATTATAATCTATCAAAGTCAAAATATACTTTACTAATGAATGTGCGGAATATTTCACCTACATCCATGATTGTTATGACATTCTCATTGGATGGTATCAAGAACAGAGGATGTCTTAAGCTAGAGATACTAAATGGTAGCTTGATATAAAATTTAGATCAAGTTGTGTGTGAGTCGCCTAGTTAATAAGGGGAATCTTCAACCCATGTAAAATTTTCTTGTATGGAAATTATTTATGAAACCACTAAGCATAGTAAAATTTTCAACTAGACAACCATTTTTTCTAATTCTTTGGAAAATTTTACAAGGAAATCCTAGGTTGATGCACTCCTTTTTTATTATTTCCTTTCCCCCTTATATGAATTGATTTTTTTTTAAATACTCCCAAGGATATCTCCAAAATATATTGAAGTGCTCAGGTATATTGGATATTAATACATTGATGAGTGGTACATTTACATAAGAATTTATGGGGAAACTCAAGCATCTCAGCACTTCTAGCCTATGTGTCTAGTAGATTGATTATCTAAGAATTTCCTACCAGATTGCTTTTCATGGTTTCAATTCTTGTCTCAACAAGCATCAAAATGATCTTATTCCATCATATCCATTGTCCATAGGCATGCATGGACTAACAAATTCTAATTGGGTTAGGATGGAAGGAGAAAAAATGAATAAATGTGATTTTCCTTTATCGAGGTGTCATATAAATGACCCTTTATATGTTGTTGGGAAGAACAAGACTAAGATGAAAATTTATTTCACTTACTGACAATGAAAAATTGGAATGGAAGAACCAAAGGGAAGAGTCCTTAGTTATGATGAATTTCATAGCAAATAACATATTCTTGCAAAAAGAAATACTAAAGGAAAAGAAAGGAAGAAGTAAAAAGGGATTTTTTTGAAAGATAAGATATGTAAAAGAAAAGGAAGAAATAGGAAAATAAGAATTTAAAAGCGCTATAAAATGCCATAGAAGAAGTTGAGTTGAAGAAAATAGCATAAGAATAGGCTAAATATACAAAGAAATGCAAACAAGCAGAGAAAAAAGACGCTAAGGATGAATCCAAAAATAACATTGAAATTTTGAAAAAGAAAGAAGTTGAGATCAAGGAGGAAGAAGAAGTAAGGGTTAGAAATAAGAACTAAGTGAAAAATCCAAACAATATGATGAAACTCGTAGATTGAAGAAAAAAGTAGAAGCACGAGCACATGTTGAAGTTGGAGTAGAAAGAACCAAAAAAAAAGAGAAACTTAAAACAGAAATAAAATTGAAGCTAAGGAAAAATGAAAATTAGAATAATAACCAAAGAAGAATGCTTAAAATGATGCCAACTAATATATTAAATGACAAGAAAAAAATGTGTTTGTGAAAGATAAAAATGACAGTAGTGCTAAAATATAAGACCTGCAACCTACATAGGAGGTTTATACTCCTCATACATTTGCTACTTTTTCTTTCTAGGAATGGTCACAATAGGAGTAGGGCCCATCCCCACAGTAGTTGATGACACAGTCAACTTGGAAATGTTTAGGTGTGATAGGAAAAGAAAACAAGGCATGAGATATACCCACAAATGCAGGAATATTAACATTGATAATGAATTGTACTTGTCCTTGAATTTGTAGTAACAAACATAAAGAAATCAAGTCTTAGATCAACATCTACGATTGACCTTGTAATTTTTTAATCCATTGTCCTTGAGTCATTGATATAGAAAGGAAAATGAAGGCTTATGAAGATAAGATTTCCTTGCTATAAAATCAAGTTGATTATTACAAATCTAGCCAATATGACATGTCTACTTTTGTTAACTATGCCTTTAGAATACAAAATGAACTAAA
The DNA here is from genome assembly GCA_034641835.2 of Pinus albicaulis. NCBI lineage: Eukaryota > Viridiplantae > Streptophyta > Pinopsida > Pinales > Pinaceae > Pinus > Pinus albicaulis. The sequence goes on from CM076575.1 coordinate 909,726,789, forward strand.
TTCAATTCAGAAAGAACTATATGAAAGAGACTAATATTTATAGGTCCAAATCTAAGTTTTTCAAATATTCATAATAAATCCAAGCTTAGAAACTTCCATATGATCAAGCTTAACTTCAATTTCACATTGTAAAGAAATGACAAACATATCTTGAAAAACCCCCCTTAAAAATCCTTCTTTTACTAAAAACAACTTTGTGAGAAATTGAATGCAGCCTTAAATAGTAGATAGCAAGAAATTCCCTCAAATGGATTAAACATGAAACAATAGGTTGTGCCACAATGTAGCCAGTTACAAAAATATGGCTATCACTTTCCATTTTCCATCCTTTAGAGAAACATATAATTTCTTGCCACAGGCTAAAAGTTTAAAAAGCACTAGACAATTAAATTAATATAAATAAATAAAACGTGTATTCCTTATCAAGAACTAATGAAGCAACCATCATAATATATGTCAAGGACCTATCACTTTGATAAAGACTATATTACCTAAGCTTGAATTAAAAATATATATATATGAGTGAAAGTATTGCATCTTATAAGGCCACTTTTAAACAACATAACTTTCCTTAGATTGATGCAATCGCTCAAAGTTTTGAATCTTGGACAATATATGTGGAAAATTATTGGGAAGAAGAAAAAAAACTATTATCATCTAGACAAGTAGGGAAACAAATAGACAAAAGGATTGAAATGAAGTGATTTGTCTTTCCTTTTCTCTTGTATAAATAAGATAGATGCTATGAAAAGACAACCTTTTACTTGAGATAGTAAGCTACTTTCAATATTAATTTTAGAAGCCAAGCTATCCACTTTTGAAGACTTATTGTGGTGTAGGTTCTTGGGTGGGACTATTCTATTGCATGCTTATGCTAGAATGTTTGTAAAAATGTTTGTTGTCATCTAGACTCTTCTGATTTTGTTGCAATTTATTCTTACTATTGTTTTCCAACAAGTTATTAACTTTTGGATATGAAATTGTAATTTTTTATTTAATTTGAGATAACCTAGCTTTAGGTTTGTTTATTTCATATATGTATGTCATCAATATTAATGAACTATTTTTTTTGTTTTAATTGATGAAATAATTGGTTATTTTGTATTTTTCTCAAACACTAGCTAGGTGTTTAGTTTTAAGACTACATTCTATTTTAGACTTAGAGTTGGGTTTAGTATTTAGATTCGTAAACACTCCATACTAAATCCGATGGTGGGTAGCGAGGCTAACATACTGGAGGAGTTTGTTATCTTAAATAGAGAAATGGCCAATTGGGCCTTAGCTTTGGGAAATCTCCTTGGTTTAAGAAGGAACATTTATTAAGTAAATATATTTGACGTTATATAGAAATTGTCTTTAGGATGTGAACACCTATATAACATCTTCTCTACTATAACATTAATAATTTCATGTTATTTATGAACCTAGATTCTTGCCACGAACATCCTATCTATATGTGAACATCAAATATATTTGTTAGTGACATGCTAAAAGTTGTCAATATGGAAATTGGTTTTCTATGAGTACCATTTTACTTCATTATTCGTTGTAATTCTCACTACTAACCTCATTTAAAAAAATACCATTAATTACAAAATGTGTGTTTGTTTTGGTAAAATACCTCAAGGTAAAATTGAAAGTTAATATTGATATTTTGATTTTGGAAAAATAGTTATCCCAAATTCAAAATATCTATCACAAATTCATATATTATATAATATTAGACATTTTCTACGACTATATTGTATTCTTTGCCTTCTGAATAAAATGTCTTAATTTCCTTGTCAATCAGACAAAACATAAACATAATTTTAAATTAAAGGTTGGTTTTTTTTGGAATTTCTCTTGATTTAAATTATTAAAATTTAGGCTAAAATCTAATTCATTAGTAAACTACTTGTTTATTTTAAATTGATAAATTTAAGGTTAATCTACTTCATAGTTAACCACTTACTTGGGAGGGAATAGGCATCTAATTTTTACAATTTTAAGATGCATCTTAACTATGGATCTATTGAGAAATAAGGGGATCAAATCCCTTAAAGCGAACACCTCAAGGAAAAATTGCACCTTAAGGGATTTGATCCCTCTCAGTGATTGCTAATTCCAAATTTAAGATGGGTCTAAGGTAGTTTCACTTGCAACTGACCATGTCAAAACATGAGATGATTATTATTATGTATATGTATATGTTCTAAATGAATTTTTGATCATTTGAGATTTACTAAGTATCATTTATAATATAGAGAGTAATATAAAAAAGCTCGATTCAAAAGTTACATTACAATTAAAGTGAATATAAATAAAGTAAAAATGTTTAAATATGAAGACAATAAATAGTAAGAAAATAGTAGGATGCATATATTAAAAATATGTAGATTGGTTATGCAATGACCAATCTCGATTTGTCTTATTCATCTTTTCTTTTTACCATGCCTACTAGCTTTCCCATCTTTTTATAACATACCCAATCTCTTAAACCTTGATTAAGGCTATAGTGTATGCAAATTTGACCTCCTAGGTTGACAAAATCCTCTTGCTTCAATCACCTCAAAACTTATTCTTGAGACTGTCAACATCTTATGTTTGTGATAGATTTCCAATGATATAAAATTCATCCATATCTAAGCTCCAAACAAAAATTTATGAATCTTTGAATATTTTTCATCAAAATGCCATGTCAACATTCATACACCATCGTACATTCTTTTTAAATGGTAGGCTCAAGGGAAATAATTTTTCCCATGTGACACCATCGTACAACACTATGTCAAATACCACCTCAAAATACCCCATTAATTACCTATCTTATCCATCAACTAGATTCTTGAGCAAAGAATCACCAAGTTAACCTACCTTCCCTTCTGGTTTAATCCAAGTCTGATCTGATAATTTATCATCAATTATTGTCACCCCACTTTTTCGTCCATTGAAGTTTTAGCCCATCAGTTCATCGAGCCTCCAAACGATGATAAAATCCCACTCATGATGCTTGCTTGACCTGATATATGGACGTTAATCAATGGAAATATTCCTTTTTAATCGACAACCATATCAGGATCGGTTGGTATTGAGGAAATGAGATGAGTGTTACTTGAGGAATTACCCAACACCTAATACTCGATAGCTTGACATCTGACCACTCAAATCCCTAATGTTTGATAATCAAATATCCAAATATCATGAAGTCCATGTCACCTTTACCTCAACTACCACCTAACCACCACCTCAACACCATTGTACACTTTTTTCTATGTCATCTTGTCACATTGGCATGCCACATCAATACCACATCAACATGCCACATCATCTAGCCACATTATCATGTCGCGTCACTAAAACCTACCTTCACTAGCATGCCACATCTATATCTTATTAGGTTTTATTGATATTGAGAGGCAATACCAATAACTAGTGTCCCGAACTTCATATAGTTGATTGTTGAATCTTGACACCTGAAGGCTAATAATGCAATTTGATAACGTAATTTTATCCAATAATTAAAATGTTTGATAGGATCCATTAGTATCAAGAGTATGTATTGCAACATTCACATCCAATTCACTTAATAACCAATTTCCTAATAGTCAATACCTAAGAAGGAACCATCAACTAATGAGAAATTCCATTTTGTTTATTGAAATTTCAACCTATCAGGTCACCAAACAACATAAAAATCACTTCAAAACTCCTCCTCTGATCCAATTGAAAGTCATAAAATGATCAGAATGCTCCTTATTAATTGAAGAACTTGTTAGGATTTATTAGTATCAAGGGTTGTGTTGAAAATTTCTCGTTGTATTATTTGACACCAACACTTTATATTCCAATTGTTGATACACTGTCATCTCGATGATCGGAATTTTTGCATTAAATGATGACATCATCAGGGCCTATTTGTATAATGAGTTTTCCCTATCTATGATTTGAAGTGTTAATTAATATCGATAGCTTGATATGTCAATAACCAATATCCCATCCTCTCAGACTTAATCCCCCTCCAAATAATCTATTGGCAATGGCCCCTTTATCATCTGATACGAGCAAGAACTATGGTTAATGCCTCCAATCCATAAATTTCCAATATTCATGTTTCCGAAAGTAAAATCAAGCCAAATATATGAGTGTTGGAATTCAAATCTAATAGGGAAAATATTTTTCCTAAATACTTTTGAAGCTACAAGACCCTCACTAACCACAAAGGCATCTAAAAGAGTTCATCCATAGCCATCTAATAGTATTTTATTCCAAGGGAAAAAAGATACCATTCTTCACAATTTACCTTGATTCAAGGCCTTCAATTTTTTTAATCCCAGCCAATTTAAGAGTTCTTCAATGAAATATAGAACAATTTACCTCATATGTTCTTAGAATATTCCTTCCCTTGAATCTCTACTATGCAAGCAAGTATTTACTCTTACATCTAAGTTAATATCATCAAAATACCTTTTGGTCACCATAATAGAATTAGATATTTTCTGACCTATCTAAAGCATACTAAGATCCTTAATTTAGACTTAATAAGAGTCCATTATAACCATCAAACAATCTTGTCAATGCAATATACTAAGGGGTTAACCTCGCCTATATTCTTACTTGATAAAGGCTTATATATCCCTAAACATTAACAATAACCCATACCAAATCCATCAGTCCTATTATATGGAAATCACATCATAAGACTGCATTAAAGATAAAAAATAAGGAGTATGAATATTACACAACCATTGTAGCTATATTTACCATATCATATCATATATAGGCATCACATAAGAAAATTTATCCTATTAGAAGATATTCACATAAATATACAAAACTTACCAACATAATTTTTATTTCATTGAACATGATTTACATTACAAATAAGTCCAGAAGGGTGCTTATCTAATCAAGATCAAATTCTTCCTGCAAATGATAAAGGGTGAACCACGTTCTACTCCACCATAGGCTTAGCTACATTAAATATTTATTGTAGTTGGCCACACCTAAGCTAGACCAAGAATCCATGAGGGAAGTTCTCACTCCACATTACAAAGTAGAGTCATGAAGGCCATTCTCCTATAACAAGTCAAACTTATCAGCTTTCTTAAACTCTCATTAAGCACAAAGCCTTTCCAAATGTTTTGGTTGGTTTCTCTCTCAAGCTAACAATGATGTAAGGATGAAGGTCATTCTCCCTCATCCACATAAAAATTATTATGAGGTCTTAAAACATATTGAGCTAGGTCTCATTTCTCATTCACAATGTGGCCACAATGGGCCTACACAACACAAATGGAGCCCTTCTCTAAGTCAATAATCCCTTGTCGCTTCCATTTTTGTGATTTTTGTGCCTAGTTCAATAATATTTCTCAGTGATTGGCCACATCAGGTGTACAAAACATGAATGGATCCCCTATCTAATTCAATATTCCCTCTTCCCTTACCTTCTATTCTTTTGTGCACAATTCAAACAAATTTCTCATCAATTCCAGCTAGCCCTCTAGCTCAGGTTAAAGACTCTATTATCAAATTTACTCACCAAACTAGAAGAACTAAAATCATGTACATGTTTCTATTTCACAAACAATATTTCCTAGCCACATAAGAGCCTCCTCTCTATCTATATTCCATGTTCTCACACCCCCATTAGAAACTTCTCCTCCCTTGTTTTGTCTACTCTTTTCTCTATGTTCTCTTCTTGGCTTTCAAACACCCCAAATAAGATATGCTTTCCTCAATCACATATTTCCAAACATGAGAATTGGAGTCCCTTCCCTTGGGTCACACCATCAATTACAAACTCTCTAGAATAGATATGTGGCCCATACCTCTGGAGTTGTTTGGTACCACTTGCCCCATTATTCTATTAATTGTTGGTAGTTAGTTAGCTCAACCATCGAGTTAGAAATTAGAAAAAATAATTTAAGGAAAAATAGGAAACTTCTCCAAATCCGTCTTATTGGATTCCCTCTGCCTCATGGCTTCTCATGGTTCATATTAATGCTCCACCTCTTAATCAATTGATATTAAAATATAATTAAAAAATTTCTAGTCTTTAAACCCAATTATGTTTACTTTCCCACAAAAGAATCATTAACATAATTAATTACAATACAATATTAGTTGGGGATTAAAGGATGTGGAAATGCAATATCCTCCCCCATAAAGGTACTTCATCTTTGGTGTATGCACCATTTCATGTGTTTTCCTCAACAACATATCACCATTTTAGGTGTCTTTTTTAGGAAAACACCATTCCAAGTGCCTTTTTCTTCACTACAGCATTCCTTATTAGCTGCACTAGAATAATTTATGTTGCATAACAATTCCATATTTATGTTATTTTCCTTTCCCACTACTTCAAAAATGGTATTTATCTTCACGTTATGTTCACCTTTAGACTTATGGAATTCCATTAAATGCCTACATCAAAAGACCAACAACACATATAACCATTTCCATGTACATCAACATTAACTTTTTCCATAAGGTATGTTAATTTCTACATAGCAACATGCAATTCAACAAATAATATTTCAAATCAATAATTATGAGTATGGTTATCCTTTTCTTCATTAGGCTTCCATAATTAATAAGTTTGGCTCATTACTTGCATTAAACACACCCTTCACACTCATGATCCCAATGCGTGTGTGACATAATCTCTTCATAGCTAGTTCATTTCAATCTCATCTCCTTGTAGTTACTCACCATTTTAGGTTCGGGAAATCCCCTTCCTCGGGAAATATACCTTATTCAAAATTTTAGTTTTGATGGTAGAGGAGATGTTATCCATTTTTCCTTCTTTGAAAGCATCTGATTGCAGGAATGGTATTTTTAAACCAATCGACCTCACCATGGATGAAGTCTTTAGAATCCACAACATATTTATCATGGGTTTGCTGTGGAAGGAAGTACACATGATGGTGCATATCTTCCCAAGGATAGTTAGGGGTGGTCATAGCTTCCATAATGTCTTCATCATAGTGAAATATGGGGGGACAAGATGATGCAGGGGCATTAGGTTCCGAAAAATACTTTGTATTTTTGTAGACATAGGGGGGTCTTATGTTTTTAATTTCTTAGGTAATTATTAGTATTTTGAATAAATATAGTGAGGAATTGTAAATGTTATCGAATCATTGGAGAACATGAGAGAATTTAATTAGCTTGGAATGTGAAGAGATAATTAGTTTCATCAAATTTAGGGATTTAGTCTAGATTTAGAAAATATAGAATTTCAAGAGTTTTGTTGAGCCTTAAGGGAGCTGAATCAATTTATTATTTTTTATAAATAAGCCTCAGGGGCATTAAGAATATAGAGCTGTAGAGTGTGTGAGGGATTCATTTCTGGGAAAATAGGGTTTGTTCCTGTAAGCCTACAGGCAGTTGCAGAAGGGCCAATTGATTTTGAAGATCTAGCCAAAACAAGAAGTTTTGTAAGTGAATTCAATTGTATATTTGAAAGGATTTGTTTCAGTATTACATGAGTATTGTTTGATTTAATTCCTGGGTGAATGGCTTGAATTTCAATAAGTAATTGTGTAAGAAACAGTGTGGTGAAATTATGTAATTGGGATTAATGGTATTTCTGCACGCCTTTGATAAAGAAATGAAATCTATTGAGTAAGGGAGGAACCCTTCATGAATATTTCATGGGTAAAATGAATTGATCACAAACTCTGTTATACATAAACCGATGCAACAAGATCTGGGTTTTATCTGGGCTTTTAGTAAAATGAAAACCAATGATTATAGAATTGTTGAGATTCCTAAATTATATATATTCAGTGTTAATCTAAATGCACATTGAATGTATATCAGCATTTGTGAAAGGGAAGGATCTTGTCTTTTAGAATTTTTGCTGATACATTTGTTTAGAAACATTGGGAAGATCAAATTGTATGTATTGAATTCCTGTGTGAAGAAGGAATCGAAGTAACCTCTGATTCTATGTTTGAGCTGAACAGAGCTCTGTTTTCTAACGATGAATATCGATTTAATATATGATCCATGCTATTAAGTTTCCCACGAAGAAGAAGCGATCGATTTACATAAATCGATATCGGTCTTGTGTCAAAGTCTCAATACATAAAACCGTTGAATTTTATAATAAGGAACAGCGTATTAAAGAATTGGAGCATCTTCAAACTGAAATTTCAACGATTCGTTGAGGCTGCCGTTGGCCTTGATCACTTGATAATGGAGAATACATGATCTCGGCCGGTTATGATTCTACCCTGTTGACGCTTAAGAATGAATGAGATGGAACGAAATGTTGATGGTGCGTTAATGGAAAGCGGAACCTTGAATCGATAAATAGAACCAGAGCAAGTGAACAGTAGAAGCGGTTTTAGAACTAAGGAGTGGGTTTCGCGTAGCTTATAAATGGTAAGTTGTTTTTGTGAAAAAAATGCGATAACACCCAGGCCTTGACATGTGGTGTTAGGCAGTTTAAAATCACCAGCTATTTCGCGTGGAGTTGGAGTGATAAGGTTTGGGGTTTAAAGTTATGCGATGATCGTCAGATCATCAAGATGGAGTGCGATGAAGGATCGGCCATTGGATCTGAAGTGAAACTGCTGGGAAGTTAAAGCAAGGTATGTTTGTATTTTGCTGTGGGACCAAAACTTTAATATGGTTTGGCATTGGGTTTTAATCCAAAATGTCGAAGGCTTTTTAATATTTGTTGGTATTTGGATATGCATTAAACCAATCAAACTTTAATATGAATGGAGAGCGAAGGTTTATTTAATTGAATATGAATCATGGTTTATAACATATGATGAAGAACGAGTGGTCATCATATTGAGGTTGTCCAAAGTCGAATTCAGGAATAATAACCATAGTGTGGGTCTAAAGGAAACGTTGTTAACCCTTTAACAAAAGAGAAGTTAAGTGAAAGGTCATCATAAATGTGATGTTTAGTATCTTGGTCATTTAATCAAGATTAAAGAGATTGATCCATTGTGTATGTAAAAGGAGGTGAATGCGAGTTTCCCACATATGGTTTTTGATATTTTGGTTTTAAAACCATAAGAATTTTATTCTAATATCTCAAATCTCAGATTTGAGATATAGAAGCTTCCGCGTACATTAGTTTAAATTGCTAGTTCAAAAAATAAGATATTGAAATTGCCCAGATCAGAATTTGTATAAAGCACAGAAATTAGAGATGCATTTTTATATGCATGAGAGTTGAGAATGTGGATTTGGCAGGGGGAGCCTGCCATCAATAGAGGAAGAAGGACCACATGATGGGGAGCTACCTGAAGCATCATCATGAGAGACAAGGTTCACATGTGCATCGTCAAAAACAAGAGATTGATGACTAGAATATCTACCAATGTTGAGACCGAAGTTTTCACCGAAGAAGGTTTGAAGGAATCACAATAGTAAACTCCAAGAGAGTCCCAATACATTGATCCCATGGATGAAGAAAAGTAGATAATAGGGGAGTTACTATCCATCATCTTTACATTAGGATGAGGGATCACGATGGGTGGCTAGGAGACCTCCCGTTATGGTATAATACCGGGACCAAAAACTAGAGGTATAGGGGTAGTGGACTCACTACGAGCAACAAATAAATCACGAAGGACTTGAAGTGTATCACAAAAATATTTGAGACAAGGACAGTGATGAGAATAATGGAAATAGTTATCACACAAATCACAAGGGTGATTTATGCGTAAGGATCTGTTCTTCTTAGTTGACTCGGATAAGGTGACATGGACCTTCGGAATGTTAGAGTCAGGAAAGGCATCAGAGACAACATTCTTGATATGAGGGAGTTCAAGAAAATTATTGGTGGCACGCCCAACAAAATCACACAAAGCGCAAGGAGGAGTAGGATTTGGCAGCTTTGGAGGATATGGAGTTGTTTGGGGAACCTTGTCTTTGGTTCCCTTTTTCTAGGCTTTCCCCCCTCGCCATATTCTTTCGCAATAGGAGTAGGTTCCTGTTGAGGTTTTGTATGGAACTGAAGCAAAGGAAGGGGTGGTAACAACAAGTTGAATCAGGTTCAAATCAGTGTAAGGTTTGAGTTGACTAGGAGGAGTGTTTCCAGGAGGATCAATGTACCAGACTGGGATCCCCAAGGTGATATTAGGTAAACTCAACGTAGCCATGACAAGTGTAGAAAATATTCCTGGTGGTGGGAATAAGAAAGGTATATTACCATAAGGGTAATGACCTAGGGGAAATTCTCCTGGATGGTTAAGACTTGGGGGAATGGTTCTGAGAATGGAAAGGACTGGGAGAGATACTAGCGGGAAGAAATGGACCTTGAGGAATTATACGAAGGTTGGGTTGAGTGGGAGCACGATTCTGAAAGGGGGTTACCCAGGTGTTGAAGACAATACAAGACTTATTATTGGCAGATGCTTGTTGGCTTGATGGGGCCTAGACCCAGGTTCAAAGAGACTACGTAGTCCAAAAAACCTCAATATTACCGGCCCTTTCAACAACAATCTTCTTGCACAGACCGAAGTCTCGCCCGAGGAAATATAGGGGGATGCAAGAACTAGGTTTTTACATCGAGAGGGACACTGGAATTTGGATTTAGGGCTTTTCCTTCTCAACAGAGCTTCGTAGGCCAGATATATTAGTAATACCAGCGTTTTTCAACACATCTGTTGAACTTGCTCACAGGTTGCATGATCTTACTTATTCTTGCATTAAAAAGAGTAATTAATAATAAACAGGACTATGATGCTCAGTTACAGATCAAACCCTTTTTCAGCATAAATATTAAGAAACAATAAGTAAAATAAAAACACATCAATATAACTCAGATATTTCTCAACAAGTCTTTCATTAATAGCTAGATCCTTCTCATACATTCACTTTCCACCTTGCGCACACAACTGTAGCGGTATACACACACAGTTGCAGACTTCCTAAGGTCTCTTTGCACACAGCTATAGGAGCCATTTACTCTAACCCAAAAACAAACTCTGACTCAGAACAATCTTACATCTAAATGCATCATTCAACTTCTACTTTGATAGCCTATGACTTATATTTAGACTCCTTATATAGGTTTGGCATTTACAATACCATGGTCCAAAACCATGGGCGGAGTCCAACGTTTACAAAATATCACGTCCCATTACATAATAAGGGGCTTTGACCCACCCCAAATCCCTTATGACTCAAAATAGACTTTGTGTTGCGTGCTCCGCTCCTCAATCTGCGAAGTCTTTACTTTCTTGCTTACTTCGCGGGGATCCCAGCTCCAACAAGCCCCCAACACAAAATTGTGACCCATCCTAAGTCACAAAGTTGTTGCGCCATTAATCTTCTCTTTCATGCCGCTCAAGTAATCCTTCATCTAGGGAACTTCTTTGGTGCACTACTTTTAAAATTCCTTAATTAATGTCTTTGAAACCTTCGTAGTTTCCTTCTGCTCGATGCGTTGTGCCAAGTGCCTTCAAATTCTTTTTTGTAGTTTGGGAGATTTGGCTCGCCTCAACTTCCCATTGTTTCAGCCTATCTATAATTATTTTCTCCTTCCTGCGCAACTCATCAACCTGTTCCTATAATAATTCACCCTCTTAAAGACAGGTAAGTCGTTGCATTGGTGCTAAGGTCTTAGCTGTGACCTTAATCTAATCATGTTGGTCTTGCTTCTCTCGCACTTTAGCTTGTAAATTTTGCACTTGAAGGTCCTCCGGTAGTGATGTCCATACATCAATAACTTCTCCAAATATATGTGCACACTCCTATATGCGGGACTCAACATGTTTCGATGCAACTTTCAGCTTATCTGCGTGCTGCTCCCGAAATTCTTGCGGAGTGGCAGGATGCAATTGCATCTGTAGCTCAACTATGTTCATTTGCATTTCCAAGCACACTTCGTCAATTTTGGCCTTGGAGTCCTTCACTACAATGGCCAGCTTGGTCAATTTATCTTCTAGCACAATTTCAGTCTGAATCTAGAGCTATGGTATCTCGCTGCATGCTTTAGAAATAGCCACTTCCAGCTTCTATCGTTGCGATGCTTCAACCACACACTCTTGGACAACAAGATGCTTTTTCGCATTCATGATTTTCCATTCTTTTGTAACATCCTGAATGGTCAAGAGGGCCCATTGTTCCCTGATCTATAGTTCCTCATCAAATCCCTGGTGTATTTTATGTAAAGCCTACAGTGGCATTGCAACGAGATTCAACTTTGTATTCTGCCAGAGGACCACTTGCCTTCGCTGCTCCGCCATGTCAAAACTTAGTGTGCCAATAGGGATAGGCACCATGTGGGTATCAGTTGTCAATGCCAGCTCATGCATAGTTGTGCTTGTTATATTCAGTGCTCCTCTTAATGGACCCATGCTCACTTGCAATCCGCTCATGCTCGATTGAGCAACGCTCACCTGCACCTACAAGTCTTGCAAGCCCTTGTGAACATCTGTCAACACTTTCTTATATTTCTCTTTGATACTGTCCCATAAGTGCTTAGTGGCCTGCTTCATAATATCCCCAATTTCATCAAGGTCCCCTTTAGTAAGGACCATGGCCTGTGGGCCAACGAACTTATCAGACTTTGACTTCTTTTGCATGCCACCCTTCTGTAGTTTCCTTCACTTGGTAGAATTTTGATCTGTGCAAAGATCACCTTCAAGAATATCATCCCCTCCTATGTCTAGAATCTCTATATCAGGTTTTGTATCAGTCACGAATGTGACCTTCGTGTCCTTCTATCTTGTTGTCTTAGTGGGCTTCACCCCACTGGTTCTTGCCTACTTCGTGCCTTTAGATAGCGGAGTTAACCAATCACTCGGTCAGTGACTGATTATGGCCTCCACATCTTCTTCCTCGACCAGGTACGACAGTTCATACTAGACCCCCACGAGGTCCTTCTTTGCCTGAATGTGTATATGATGGAAGTCTGCTTTGAACTCTGTGACTTAGCGATATTGCTCCACAATGCTTAGTGATAACCATGGATTTTGGTTAATCATTGTCTGCAAGCTCATCTAAAATCCTACCCAAAAAAAATTATTAACCATAACCCGTGATGGCTCAGCCAAATTCCATAGTGAAGCATATCTGGATGCTTCGCAATAGATTGGGGTCTGTGTTGTTGAACTGCGACTCCTCAGGTTCTCACCACTCCATCAATGCAGTGAGAAGTAGAAGCCACATGTAGTGGAACTTCATGCCTTCTTCTTGTGTTGCTCGCATAATGGCGAGGAATTCAACACATAAGTACCCTACCAAATTATAGAATATGCCCTTAGCACACTCTGCAGCTAGTGCTATGACATGCGCGAAAGCCTCTTCTTCGCGTCTTTTCCACATAATCTTCCTTGCAAGGATGCGCACAGTTCTGTCTGAGATGGAGTTAATTAGATAACCCTAGGTAAATTTAGTCAGATCATAGTCATTCTGCATCTGATCCGCGAGCTGCTTATCTTGGCTTTTACCTAAAAAAGCCTCATGGGGTTTGATCCAAGGAAAGGAAGGGTCGTAATTTTCTGTATGAGTGCCTCTGTAATGGGGATCTTCTTCCCCATCCATAAACAGTCATCATGTACTAAGGCCAGCAATTTGCGCACACAAATAGTGTTGATAGTACCACCCTTTACCCATTTCATTGGCTCCAATCACATTATTCTGCCCTTGTAGGTCTGCTGGCGCAAATATTTGTTGGAATCAAACTATGGGTATTTTCTCTGATCATTAAAATCCTAATCTTCCATCTTGAGTTAAGGCAACTTGGCCAGAAATTCCCCTTCAACTACCACCTCGTATGGGATCAATGGTGTAAATACCTTGTACTTCATTGTGTCGGGGTCCTTCATCAGCTTCTTAGCCTCTGGCTTCCAAGGAAAAATATAAGGAGGCAACCAGGAGAGAGGCACAACCTCCTCAGTGTCAATTTCCTCTAGTGCTTCTTCTTCTTCTAGTTTGACCTCCATGCCTTTTGCCTTCTACTGCTCTTGAGCCCCCTTACTCTATTGTTCCTTCGTGAGTTTCTTCTAGAGTGAGGATCTCATAATTGGTTTTTTAGGCTTCACGGACAATGTTGTGCCCGCATTCTTTTGTCCTCTGGGGGACCTTTTCTGTGTGGCTGTTACTAGCAGTGTGGTCATTATGATGTATCCTAACCCTCTCTAGAGAAATTCTCATTTGATTTCTTCTAAGCTCTTCCCTGACATGCAGAAGCTTGCTCGACACTCTTGCAGATAGAAATTCTCTTTTTCTAACACTCAGCGCACAAATTTTTTGAATTGGGAGCAAGATTTCTAATTTATAGCGAATTTGAAATTCAAACCTCATCATCGCGATTAGACACTTCTCATAAATGTCGATTTGGTGGCGGATTTGGCCCGATATTCCCATTAAATGCGCTCTTCCCGCTCCTTCTAACACCCAAGCCGTTGTCCAATCCACTTTTACTATTCCAACGGTCCCATTTTTGGAGAACTTTGCAAGGCTTGGCCCTTCGGCGCAGTCTTGCCTCCCTTGGCGCAGTAACCTCCAACTGTGCTTGCAATCAATCTTCCACGCAATACTTCAACTGAATGGAATTCATCCTTCACCATAATCCATTTGCATCTATTTTCCTCAGCGTCAGAAATGAACCACTCTTTATTTTGTTCATCGAGGATCTTAAAACTAATTTGGCTAACCAACATTTTAAATCTCTAATCTACCTCCCATACTGAGTCGATAGTCATCTACTTAATTTCTTTGATCTATGTGATACACTGGGATTGTGACTTTGGTTTCTTGAATTCAACGATCAGCGTAGCCTTTGTCTCAGCCAAAGAAACACTTTCATTCGTCACAACATATTTCATGTTCCAAGACAATGCTCTATCTTACATCGCTATAATCAAGTGTGATTTCTTCATGTTTTCATATGTAACATTTTGCGAACTCCATATCCCTTCTACCACAGACCAGAACTGTTCTGGGTCATTTGTTCCCTTGAACAGAAACATCTTTGGTGGATGGGCCATGGGGGGAGGTGGAGGTGGAGGAACATGTAATGACCCATCTCGATTTATAGGAAAAATTGTATTAGAATGTATATGATGTATGCACATGATAGCTACATATGTGTACATCGCATGCATTGCACTAGTATACATACCTACTAATGTTGGAAAATAGCTAAGTAGGTTAATAAATCAATTATCAAAATAAATTCCTAACTTATCTTGATATAATAAATATATCAATTGAGACCTTTGATACATAATGCCCTTATACGTGTATATCTATATATATATATATATATATATATATATATATATATATATATATGAAGAAAATAATAAAATATAAATTCAAGTTATTTGATTTATAATTTAAATAAGTAAATAAAATAACTTAGCTAAATATTTAATAAAGTGAACTATGAATAAAATAATGAAAATATTTATAAAACGTTATATTAACTTAACAAAACCAAAAAGAAACATAATGTGGAATTTATGTAATCAAAAGCAAAGAAAAATAATAATAACAAAGGTGGAAAGTTCAAAAGAACCATGAGTCACGTAAGAAATAAATACATTTAGACAAAGAGACTAAGACATTTAATGTGGCAAAGTCGTAAGGAAGAGTTGAGAACATAGTATGTAGGGGCGGTGGAAGGGAACTTATAAGAGAGTGGTTGCAGGAAAAAAAAGGAGGGAATTTTTTACACAGAGAGAGCTATAGACCAGAGGAACATTGATTGTTCAATTGTTCTTGGATGAAGTCTTTATTTTTATTTGAATTATGGGCACAGGGTAAAAAATAGATTTGTCTTATGGATCTGGGGTCATACTGGTTGACCCTAGATTGGCTGGGAGGTAAAGACTGGTTTGGTAACCACATTAGTTGCATCTGCGGGAAAAGCGTCAATACAAAACATATCTAACTCATTCCAAGTATTCTCATGTGATTTAATTTTCTGCTTGTTTAAATTGTCATATTAAGTCTTTACAAATTAAGAATCTTACTTCAATCTGTTATTAAATCAGAATAAAATAATTTATGGGCGCCGCGGAGTAGCGGGGTTGATTTCTCCCTTTTCAGATTCAATCAATGGTCTATATTCAGTTTCAATGTAGGTACCCCAACCTTTTTTGAATCGCTTACCTCTTCTCGTAGCACCAGGTTTTTTTCTTCAAAAATCAATATGAGCGCATCAGTAATATACCCTTTTCACACAATAGCATTTTAACCCAGAACTTCAATGAATTCGGGTACTTACCTCTAGGGTTTCTGAAGAACTTGCGCTTTGATTCGTTGTAAGACACATATGCCTTGATCACAAACTGAGTGATGAACCCTACAAGGATACTGTCTCTCCAATAATCAAAAGCCCTCGTGATCTCATTATCATTCCTTTTTAAATTCTCAATTAGATCAAAGTTCCACACGGTGGGCCTATTATTGAAATAACCCACCTGCGCTGCTAGTCTTGATATCCACTCGTACAACTCGCTAGAAAATGATGCAAAAAATATCTCGAACTAATCTGCATAGATATACTTTTGTAGCCAATGTTCAGTAGAGATGCATGGACTTTCGTTTTCTTACACAACGAATTCATGTTATTTTTTATCAACCCAATTTTCAATCTCTTCCTTAGATAGATTCCACATCCAACTATCCCTCAGTCAAATCCCGGTCCCAGAAATGGAACCATTTTTTGGCTTTATGGGGCCTAGACCTAGTTTCAAAGTGACTACACACTCCGACAAAACCCACTATTGTGGACCCTTTTGACAAAAATCTGCTTGCAGAGACCAAAGTCTCCCCCGGGGCAATATATGGGGATGCTAGAACCATATTTTTGCATCCAGAGGGACATTGGACTCTGGGTTTAGGGATTTTCCTTCTCAACAGAGCTTCACAGGCCAGATCTATCAGTAATAACAACACTATTCAATACATTTGTTGAACTTGATCACCAGTTGCACGATCTTACTTATTCTTAAATTAAACAAAGTAATTAATCATAAACAGGACTACACTACTTAGTTACATATCACCCTTTTTCAACATAAATATTAAGAAACAATAAGTAAAATAAAAACACATTAATGTAGCTCATATTTTTCTCAAAAAATCTTTCATTAATATCTAGATCCTTCTCATACATTCACTTTCCACCCTGTGCACATAGCTGCAGGGGTCTGAACACATAGTTGTAGACTTCCTAAGGTCTCCGCGTACCTAGCTGCAGGAGCCTTTTCCTCTAACCCAAAAATAGACTCTGATTCAAAATAATATTACACCTAAATGCATCATTCACCTTCTACTTTTCCTGCCTATGACTTCTATCTAGACTCCTTATATAGGTTTGGAATTTATAATGCCATGGTCCAAAACCATGGGCGGAGTCGAACGTTTACAAAATATCTCATCCCATTACATAATAAGGGGCTTTGACCCACCCCAAAGCCCCTATGACTTGAAAAATAGACTCCATGTTGCGCGCTCCACTCCTCGATCTGTGGAGTCTTTCCTTGTGTTCTTACTTCGTGGGGATCCCAGCTCCAATAACGCTTGAAGCATGAAAACACTAGAAGATATAGGATCCGAAGGGGTAGGAGGTGGACCATAATAAGCACCAAGCAACATGGATTATTTGTAGACTCCAGGTGAAACATTGGTGAGAGACGGGATTGTCTTTTAGCCTGTCATCGATGAGATATTAGACTCAGGGGAGTTCTAAGACTTAGGATCATAGTAATTCAACTGATCGATAGTGACGATATTTCCATTATGAGGAAAGAACACCTTGCGAAATATCATATATGTGACAACAGACATGGAATAAGTGTAACTAGGCCCCAAGAGGATGTTATTATCTAATTGGGCACCAATGACCTCGATGTCAATTAAGACTTTCTTGGTGGAAACAGTAATTGGACATTTGCGATATAAGCCAAGGGGCTATGAAGGATGACCAACCCAAGAAAAAAGAGTGATGGTGGATGGGGATAGATCAGGTGAACCAATTTTCTTCCAATCACAAGTAACCATCACACATGTGGAGGTGCCTTTGGCTATGATACACTGCTAAACAGTGGTGTTTCTTATGGAGACTATTATTTGAAAGGAGACTGATGAAGGAAGGTGGGGATATTTCGATTTATCAATGTCAAATACAATCATACAATGGCCAGAAGGATCCACAGCACCAAACCCAGAGAGTATATATTTATGTTGGGATGGGCATGTCTAGAAAACTTTCATTGACATGACAATAGGAGATTGTGCAAGTAATCTACTATGTTATATGTATGGGCAACTTGAGAAGAAGCAATGTTTCGACGTAATGGACCTTTAGGGATCTTGGGAGGAACCTATACCATAGGTGGACGGATTTGTAAGGTACCATTTAGTGCCAACAAAGGCTCAGTGGAAATTTTTAGGTTAGGAATCGGTCGCTGACTTGGAAGGGGGCTTGTCATATTAGCACAACCAAGTTCAGAGGTTGACTTATTTGGTGTTGAATCCATCGGAATTCATCATGGGGATCTGGTAATTATTTTGGCCAAATTTTGAAGGTTGAGGAGATGCCTTACCATGTGTGGGTTAGGAAGCTACATATGATTGATGTGGAAAAGGATTGATAAGCATAGTTGTTTGTGATGAAGTATGGGAGGGAGGAGGTGGAGTAATTGGTTAAGGTCCTCTAGAAGTAGTTGCTTGAGCTTCCCATGCTTTTCAAATCTGAGGTAAAAGGGGACACTCATGAGTATAATGGATAAATACTCTACAACATGCACAAGTTTTATTCGGATGAATATCCTTGTTTTTCTTGGGTTGTATGCCCTATTTCTGGATTGCGAGATTAAGTTGGTCACCCATATGGTAATTAGGTGGTGGACCTTGGTTTCTTTGGTTACCTTGAGATGGTTAGTTCTGGTTACCCTTCCCCCTATTCCATTTCTTTCAGTTAGGGGGATTGGTTTCAATCTGCTGAGCATATGCTTGACCTTGTGGAGGAGGTTTTTGTTGTTGCATAGGTGGAGGCATGGGGGGTTGGGACACTAGTGCTGGAGGGGATGGACCGCAAGGCTGTGCATACATATATTAAGGAGATGGGGAAACATCAAGATAAACATGTGGAACAAAAAATGGCCCTGGAATCTGATGATGTAGATGGGGATATGCATATGACATGCTAGGACCTGGATAAGTCTTACCATGTGAAGGATTGGGAGGGGGATAGGTGTAAGAGGAACTGGTCCCCCCTAGGGTTGACCATAACTCATTGGAGGTGGAGTATATATTTTAGGTTAAGTGTGTGAAATGGATCCAACAATACCGTCCGTGGATTGAGTTTCCCCAGTGCATTAGCAGCACTAGACCAAGGAAAATAGGGAAGGATGGTATAAACATACCCTGATTGTGCACAAATCAGGTCATATTTAAGAGCTACTTCGAGTGCATCTTCCTCAGATTGGGGGAAGTGGGATGTGACATCTTAACCTATGGGGGCCAAAAGAGATCTAAGAAATCAATCCATATAAACACGATCTTAGAATTCAGGTTCCCTACACATGCTACTCCTTCTGTGCCATTCTTGAACATGGTCATATAGGCGAGTGGTATAAGTTTGATGGAAAGAAGTCAAGAGTTCGGTATCAGTGTCATAACGGAGAGGAAAATTACAGTAGGATAGAAATTCTTTGGTAAGAGTCACGAAAGTGGAATGAGAGGCCCTGGGTGTATCTACATACCACTTTGCAGCAGCTCCAGTAAGGGTGTGCTGGAAGAGGCAAAGACAAATGGATTCTTCAATAATATAATTGAATGAACACCACATATAAAAGGAGCAAACATGATATGTTGTATCTTCTCCAATATTTTCTTCAAACTTGGGTATGTCGAAAGGAAGCTTGGTAGGCATAGTAGGACAATTGGGGTCATGGAGAAGAGGGTCATTAATAATCTGACTAAAATCATGGAGACTCAAACCAACCATAAAGGGTAGGAGTGAAGTAGGAGTGAACATATCGATAGAGGTTTCTCTTGTGGGGTTACCTTGGTTAGTACCTTGCTTCCCACCTTGGTTTCTCACACCTACATTGGTGCCTTACATGGTGATGGTACAAGGTTGGGAAGACGCAAAATCAATGGAAGAACTGGAAGAATCATTAGAACTAGAGTCAGAATGAGAACTAGATGGAAGACTAGGAGGATGAACTCTAACTAGACGGGGAGGATTAATATGTCATAATGGAAACTAGGGGTGAAGGCCATGAAATCTACGCGAAAAACACCTAGGGGTGCAATAATTTCAATACAATGATGACTCAAAGGACTAAAGGGTGATAGGTGAAAAAGAGCAACAAAGAGTAAGAAAACACTTGGTGCAGTGGTGCCAAGTGTAAACTAATTATATTAAGTTGCTACTCTAATTCAAGAAAAAAAACCCTATCAAAGAAAATGACATCTAGCCTATAGGTGGTCTAAATCCTCAAACAAGTCCTAAGTATATTGTTTTAGATGACCTTCCAAAAGACTTATTACATGACGGACTCTAATCCCTACAAGCAGAGTTGTCCAAATAAAGGTGGGGTAGAGAACCAATTTTTTCCCATAGCCAGTCCTATAGCTTGTTTTCCTATGATTGGTCACTACGGTTATCTTCGTCCCACTGGGGTGGTCGAGTCTTAAGCTTCTTAGTGATCAACCACTGCAGGGAATTCCCCACCAAGGGTTGGGTAGCCCCGAGGGGAACTGCTCACACGATGACCTAGTCTAACCCCTTATGAATCATGTTTCTGACACACTCCATCTTTGGACCCTGGGATAGTGAAGGAGACGCACTCCGACTTTGGACCATGGGAAGATGAAGGATTTTAAGCTCCCTAATAATTCAACTTCTATGTCTCAATGTAAGTGATAGATGGATGTTATTGGAATCCTATCCCACCAATCCTACACCTAACTACACATTTTTTGGTCATGTTGCCCAAGTGGGCTTAATTTATGTGTGTTAGAATATTATTATGTGGTGTGTTTCAAGTCTTGGCTTGGCGGTGTTAACCAAGCTCACGTTCACTTAGGGTGTGCAAGTGCGTGTGAAAAGTGTGTTTAGTGTATGAGTTAATTGAGCATGTTTTATGATGCCATGTGCTACTTGAAATAAAGTGTTGAAAAAATGTAAATTATGCTATAAATGGACAGTAAAATAAACAGCCAATAAAAACACACAAATCCCACCCAAAAAGGCTATCAAACAGTTAAAAAAGATGAGGCAAACAAGCTACTCAAAGACACAAAAATAACCTAAAAGACCTAATTTCAAAGGGACCGAGATATAGAGGCACTAATCTGCTGTAAATGGTGCACATAAACAATAAAAATCAGAATTGAAATTTTTTGCAAAGGATAGGAAAGAAGCTCTAAAACCTAGGACACACAAGGGGATCCTAAGGGGGGAAGGTAACAATAAACTCTAAAGGGAGTTAAATGGAAAAGAAACCTATCCTAGAGGGTTGTAAAAAAATGGATCAAACCCTGAAAATTAGTGGCTAAAAATGTTGAACCCTAGAATCCTCAACTCAACAAATATCTTCCTAAAAAGGTGGAGGTGTATTCAAAACCCTAGGGGGATTTTTTCCTTCCTCAAAGAGAAAAAAATAAGAGAATATAGGCCTAGGGGTGACTCAAAAGAGAAAAAAAAAACCCTTCCTAGTCAACACACAACACAATCGACAAATCTAAAAAAATTCTGAAAAAAGTGCAAAACGCAGATCTGACCTAGAAAGAGTGCATAATGGAGAAAATGGGCCAAAAGTGTGATCCAGAATGTAGATATGGGGTTGAAAAGTGTGTTTTTTTTCTCTCGGGACTCTCGATCGACAAATCTCTCCCAGATTGTATCGTCTCTTGCTCGGTTGGTACCTATAACCTACGGAAAGAACAAGAAAACCAAAAGAATCCAAAAAAATTGCCAAAAGAAGAAAGGAGATCTAAAAATAGAAATTGAGATGCTAAAAATAGCTAAAGAAAATATTGAAAACCACTGAAACGACAATCACCAAGGATATGAATTATTACAAAAGTGGAGTCAACATTTGTTAGTGTAAATATTTTGGGAAGATGTACCAAAAACACTTCACTTAAGTCAATGGTGACAAGTGACCCTAACAACAGTATATTTTTGTTTATGCTTCATATCTACAATAATAAACAATAAAACCCTGCAGAAAGATATTGTATGCGATCCAAAACATGAAAAAACAAGAGAAACTGATGCCATAACCCAAAAGAAGATGACTTTTAAATGAATAATATTCTATTAAAAATACTTGGTGACATAGATCTACAACAAGGGTTTGCAAATCCCCCTCCGTGGGACGGGTCCTTTGATGTCCTTGTGCTCCAACAATCTATTCTCTCTCTCAATATGTGAAAAACCCAAAACAGAAAACGAAACTCAAGTGGGATCTCGAATGTGAGAAAACAATAGTGGTGATGATGATAGTGATCATAGTGAAAAATGAATATGAAACCCTCTTATTTATAACAAAGTATTGGGTTGATCTCAAAAATGGGAAACAATAAAATATCATTGACCAAATCAAGATCTAACCATTAGGAATACTTTATTATAATTTTTGGAGAGGGAAAATATATTAAAAATGGTCAAATATCTTTATGAAAAAATAACTAATAAATAAAATGATTTATTAATTATTTTGTGAGGATTTTCTTAATTATTTTGTGAGGATTAAGAAAGGCGTGAATTTGAAATAATTATTAAATAATGATTTGACAATTATTCAAAAAATAGAATTAAGGAATAATAAATAAATAATGATTTATAAAATTGATCTAGGCGATTTAGTCAAATGTGAGAAGGAATAATTATTAAATAATATTTAATAACTATTCCTATATAAAATTAAATAAATAATGATTTATTCAATTATTCTCATAGGGTTTTTTAATTTTAATCAGAAATAATTTAATAAAAATGGTTTACGAAATTATGTTCCATGGTGAAAGTGATTTTACTATGGTAAAATTAATCCTATATAGTGTATTTCAATCCACCTAGTCAGAAATGGCTAGGTGATCATTTTTTAGGTGATAACTTTGAGAGCTTCCCATACCGGATCATATGGAAATTTATCATTTGACTAGGGAAATCGAAGCAACTGATATGACTGCAGTTGAGGCTATGATAAACTTTGACGAAGAAAGGCTAAAACTCAAGAAGGGAGTTGAATTTCATGTTGTACAAGCATGCCAAAATCTGGAAATTAAGAAATATATCACCTTTATTTTTTTATTAAAATGCATTTTAATTTTTTACATGGTTAATATTTATGGTGGTTTTCAAATTGTCTTACATCCTTCCAACCAATTTTGATATGTTTTATATACAAACAAAATGGATTAAAAAATCTTATTTTTATACGGACAAATGAAATGGATTATAAAATCTTCATTTTATACGGACAAATGAAATGGATTATAAAATCTTATTTTTATACGGACAAATGAAATGGATTATAAAATCTTATTTTTCTATGGAAAAATGAAATGGATTATAAAATCGTAATTTCTTTAAGTAGTGTTCTAGGATGACGGAGGTGGAGAGGCACTAGATCAAATATATGAACATCTAGAATCCTTGGATGCTGAAACAACAGAAAAGTGAGCTGCTAAATTTTTATTTGACTTAGGTTTTGATAAAAAATTGCAAGCAAAAAAGACAAGTGATTTCTCTGGTATTTGGCATATGTGAATAGCTCTGGCACGAGTGTTATTCATGAATCCTACGGTTTTGTTACTAGATGAACCTGCAAATCATCTTGGTCGGAATATGTTTTATGCATTGAGTGTAAATTTAATGTTTTTATGTTTGAGGTTTTGATGGTCTCTTTTAAATATTCTAGCTATGATGTTGTTGTCCCATCTAGTTTGCAAATCTTGAAGCTTGTGTATGGATTGAGGAAATGCTGAAAAAATTTGATTGCATTTTGGTTGTAGTATCACACTCCAAAGATTTTCTCATTGGAATTTATACTAACACCATATGTATGCAAAAAACAGTTGAAATTCTATACGAGAAATTATGATCAATATGTTCAAACAACAACTGAGCTTGAGGAAAACGAGATGAAGCAATACCACTGGGAGCAGGAGCAGTTAACATCAATGAATGAATATATAGCTATGTTTTTTCATTGTTCTGCAAAACTTGCTAGGCAAGAACAGAGTAAAGAAAAACCCCTGGCAAAGATGGAAAGAGGTAGGCTAATGGAAAAGGTGGTAATAGATAAAATATTGGTGTTATGTTTCACCAATGTTTGGAAGCTTCCTTCATCTGTTCTGCACTTCGTGGAAGTAGACTTTGGGTGCACTCTTTAAAACCTTATATATAAGAGTATATATTTTACAGTGGATCTGGATTCAAGTATTGTGTATATATGGTATTCTTTAGTATTCTTTAGTTGTTTTGATATGAGTGCATTTTGTTTGTTTCCTACAACTTATATTGGAAACGTAGTTAAAGTTTGTTAATTTCATTAACATTCATTAGAAAGGAAATTATATAAGTAGCCAAACATAAATGTAAGTCATGTTGAATACAAAGGATAATGGTTTGTATGTATCAAATTTAGATGTTCTATGAAAGAAATGAAAAGTTGGCTAATAGGCTCGTTGGAATGTTATTTGAGAAGAAAAATAGTATTACAATTCACCAATGTATCAAAGTCAGTAATAGCTTGTCACAAAGCTCTAAATTTGGTAATTTATTTGTCACAAATATCAAAGAACAGTTGAGATGAAGACTCAAAGAACCTTTGTTGTTTCCCAATCAGTGGATGTGAGGACTCCTCGAACAACTACTTTGTTGTTTTAAGTTGGAAAGGTAGTTATTCAAGTTAATTTCATTTATATTCACTGGAAATGAAATTAGATTTTTGTAACATAACTTAAATGTAAACTAATATGTAATACAAATCAATATGAGTTCTTGGAAATGTCAAATTCATGTCCTCTGAAAGAAATGCAAAGGCTTACCAGAATGCTATTTGAGAAGAAAATTATAACAACTATATTGTATCAAAGTCGGTAAGCAAGTTGCCACAAAAATTCGAAATTAGTTGAGGTGTATGGGTCTTTGGATTATTGTAAGGGGTGTTTAGATCACTATTTTGTAGCAATTGAAGTGTTTTCTTCAATATTGGGGTTATCTAGTAAGTATCTTGTCAGAAGGTTCTTGGAACTTTGAGGTATGCCAAATTGTTGGGAATTCATGTTGCAAGTTAATACTAATTGTATGGTTAATGTGGTAATAAAAAACTTAGTTCCCCCCATTTTTGACTTTGTCTATTTGCAGTCCCAATATACAACTATATTCAATTTCCCAACTTGCCTATTGATTGCCTTAATTGATCTGCTCTGCTATGGTTGTCCTCCATTATATCTCAATATTGACACTGGCAGAGTTATGGTTTATATATATATATATATATATATATATATATATATATATATATATATATATATATATATATATATATATTAAAAAAACATTTTCATAAAATGACATCCCACATAGTTAGGTTCTTTGGCACACTGGACCTTTGAAGAGATACTGGTACTTGGAGCCTGTTCGACCAGCCGACCTTTGAGCCTGTTTGACTAGTCAGTTCCCGACCTCCAATGAGACATTAAAAACTCTTCTATTTCAAATATTATTGTATATATATTCGAAAGGTAAAAAAACCTCAAAAACACTACCAGTGCGCCCCTTGCACCTCTTAATGCAAATGCTAGTAAATAAACACATAGTTAAAAATTATTATAATAATACAAATTTCATTGCTTAAAATCAAATATCATTTAATCAAGCCGTTATAAAAAAATTGTTATACAATTTCAAATAAAAATTATTATAAAAAATTATAAATTACATTTTAAAAATATAAAAAATTATTCAATTATTATTTATTATTAAAAATTGAAAACAAAATTCTTTTAGTATTTATAATCAAATTAAAATTTTCAAATTAGTTGGATAATAAAATACTCAATTTCCAAATTAGTTGTTCCAATACTTCTTATTAGTCCGGGCTGCACGGACTATTCTAACGTTTTTTTCTTTCTCTCGACACATAAATTAAAGTTAGTAAATTTAATTTAACCTAATGTTTTCTATTTATATTTTATAAAGTAATTATCTTAAACCTATGAGCTTGGTACGCAACTTAGAGGTCTTTTGGCCTCATATCGAGGCAATACACACTGAAACTTGCAATAAATGTTCATTGATATATAGAATTTTGGTTTCACTTAACTAATGTTAATATTAGTTTGCAAATATTTTATGTTTACCAATTAAAAGAACAAATTTATATTTACGAAGTTTTTTTTTTCAGAAGATTTACGAAGTTGCCTGAGCTTTACACACATATGTGATACATGGATCACACAAGTTTAAACACTTTGCATATTACCACCAAACCCTATATCGGAGCTCAAACACTGTATATCAGCGTGTCAAAATCCTGGCTTCATTCGATTCGATTTATGAAGATTTCAATTTTTGCAGATTTGGAAAACAATATTTGCTCCTGGCTTCATTAGATTTATGAAGATTTCAATTTTTACAGATTTGGAAAACAATATTTGCTCGGATGCTTAAAATCTCAAAAAAAAAATTGTGCCCTCGGATGCTTAAAAGCTTAAAAAAAAAAAAATTGTGCCCGCGGTTACATGTTGTAATCGTAAAATCTCAAAGTCTCTCAGATTTTTGGTCCAAATTCGCTAATCTGCGTTTTAAAACATGACTAAACAAATGGAAATCTTGGCTTCATTAGATTTCTGAAGATTTCAATTCTTGCGGATTTGGAAAACAATGTTTGCTCGAATGCTTAAAAGCTCGAAAAGCTGTCCTTCTGGTTACATGTTGTAGTCGCAAAATCTCAAAGTCTCTCATATTATTGGTCCAAATTCGCCAATCTTCATTTAAAAACACGACAAAACAAGCCAAATGGTAAGTATGCCACAAAATACAAAAATGTGAAATGGTAAGTATGCCACAATACTTATGAAGCTCAAGGAGATTATATATATTATGAGTTGCACATGAAAATTTAAATTTTGTCAAAGAAAAGCATAACCTTGGTTATGTTACCTGGGTAATCAAGGCTTCTTCAACTGACATTTTTTCCAGAAAATATTGAAGATCGAAGTACTGGTGTTTTTTACCTTAAATTTCCAAGACACCATTTGCTGCCTCTTCCTCTTCCTCACCTAAAGTTTCCAAGCCACCATTTGCTGCCTCTTCCTCTTCCTCTACAAGTTGAGCAGTGACCTCTCCACTGTCTAGCTCTTCACTGTCTTCCTCTGCTCTCGCGGAGTGATTCAATTCCATAGCTTCCACAACTTTTCCTGTAGCTAACATCAATATTTTGTTATCATTCATAAATATTATATGTGAAGTGTTGAGTGTTATCATTCATAATTATTATATGTTGATTGTTGAGTGCGTATGCGGTCTAGCTAGGTGCATGCAGAGAACAATTTTAACCAGATTGTTTTTAGTTTCCAAAAAGGAAACTAGAAGTTCAATTCTTGCATTCTTAGTTTGTTTCTGGAAAATTGGACCCTAGTTGTTTTCACTAGTATTCAACAACTAAAAGAACTTGTAGAAATAAAATCTAGTCAGTGGAAATCATGATAAGTACATTTCTTTAGCTGATGAAGCCTTAAAGTCTCAGTTGTACCCATTGCGCAGTTGGGAAGACAAGTTTTCTCCAGTCTCCAGACTCTGTGCAAACTCCACCCCTGCGACCCTCTATGGATGCTTGAACAAGGATGAAATGTATTTAACATAACGTGTCTACTTTACCTCTTACTCCTATCTAGTAACATTTTCCTGCCATTCAAGCAAAGCACAAGTAGTGGTTACATTATATATGTGCATTTCTGATGTGAGTTCGGTTACTAGATACCATTTGGGTTCCTGACAACAACATGTTTCCTTACACAACATGGAAGTTCCTTAACATGGTACGAACTTGAGCCAAATATAAGCTCTGCAAGTAGTAGTGGTTGAATGCTCGACTAAGCAGTGAAGTCTCTCAGCCCTTTCTCTCTATAAAGTAGAGAGACTTTCTCGGAATTCTGAAACTAAACCAAATGTGCACCTGACCCACCAAATATTTCTTCTTATGATTCGCATCTCTTTCTATGGGTGAGAGTAGAAACAATGGATCGGAATTGAGTAATTGCTATAGTTTTATTGGTAAACACCGCACTCACATAGATCAAAGTGACTAGTGGGCTAGTGGTAACGAAGCACATGGTCAAGCTGCTGAGAAAACGTGGTTTCCTTCATTCCATGCACACGACACGTGGCTTGTTTTTTGGGTTTTTAAAGCTGGAACGTATTCCATGGTTCAGGTAGAAAATTTCATTTAGCTTATCACACCATTAAAATTCTAATATGCCTTTCTCAGCTCCTAAATGAAGAGTCTGTTCACGCCTAATTTCCAGAGGGTCCAGAGGGGGCACTTGGGCACTTGCATGATTCGAGAGGGGAGCACTTGCATGTAAGCCCCACTTGGCAGTTGACAAGTTCAATTTATTTATTTTTAAATTAATTTAACTTTATTTATTAGTTATTGTATTTAGTTTTTTTTTTTTTTTTAATATATTAGATAAAAAAAACACCAACAGTGTTAATAATGATGAATCCAAGTTCCTTCTATAACTTGCACTGAATATTGTAGCTTTCAGAACAAACATGCTTTGTCTCACCATTACCATCTTTAAGATGCTTTAATATTCACTCTTATGGAGCTGGTTTTATGAGCCTTCAAGAGCTGCAACCAATAATCAGCTTCATGTGTGCTTATAATGGAAATTGGTGAGAAGGTTTGAACTAGAGGGTGTTTTTTATCAGACAATCATAATTCATGATAATTTATAAAAAAATTCAACAATAACTTTGTTTTGTCCCCAATTTATCTCAAAGGTTTAAAGGGTGTCAAACATAACTGCGGAAAATTAGTAGTCTAGAGAAATGAATATAAGAGAAGTTGTGAATTGAAATGTTTCTTGAACACCACCCAAAAGGTATTTTCTAAAGAGGAATGCCATTTTAAGAGTTCTGAAAAATATCATTCCCAGACAGAAACATGGGCTCTGACGTTCCAGAAAGAACACTTAATATTCCTCTTGGCATGATTTTAAAATATAAACTCTTTCCATTCAGAGGGAGTGATGGAATATCAAGAAAATTGCAATGGAATGCAAAAGCATTGATGCAAGTACGAAAGTCATTTCAATTCACCAAGGACCACCTTTCTTATCATGCCACTGTCAAGCATCCAATCAGTTGGAATATCAAACTGTTTGTAGACAGTAATTGTTGTTTCTCTTTTATGTAGCAGGTTATAGACACTTTTCTCCACCCTGCCACAACAATAATATGATCAGAAATAGTTATATTGGGCATACCTTAGACATAGAACTGCAATAGAAAACTAGAAGAATTGGAAGTTCTTACTTTTCTAATAATGTTGTCATCTTCTTCTCTAGCCAGTCAAAATGTTTCAGGACTGCTCTCTCATCTACCTGCAACAACGAATTTATTATTCATGAGATCACAATGTAAAACCTTATCCAACTCCCCTTCTATCCACATTCTAGTGAATACTTGTACAATGTAAATTTAGGAGAATGGCAGAAAATATCATTTGAGTGAGGATTAGTACAAGAATTATATATGGGATCATCTTACTTACAATAAAAGCAAGGTCATCGTCAAGCCAATGAACAAAATCTAGAACATCGTCGATGTCTGTATATGTTGCAGCCTGCACTTCTCTTATCAAGGATCGGACAAAGTCACATTTTGTCTCCGCATCTAATTTGATCTATAAATTTCAAGAAGAAGAAAAAAACATGTTTATGACATTGGTGTAGCAAAACAAAACAATAACTGAATCACATTTCAAATTACAGGGGAAATTTTAACTCACTATCAGTAAATGTGCAGAACGGTTCTTGATTTCTCCAATCATATCACTGTGAGAAATCACTACATCTTGATTATCAAAAATTCTTGTTCCTCAAGTTTCTTTTTTCGCATCTCGCTTCATCAATAAATGGTAAAACTTAACTACTTCTGGAGCTTTCTGCACAACATCTTTTCTAAATGTGAAATGAGGATGCAGGGCATGATGAGTAGGAGGGGGTGGTGTCAGTGGTGGTGGAAACACATTGCTGGCACTTTTTGGAGGTGCAGTAGTTATTTTCTAGAGGGTACGACAACATGCTCATGAGAGTTGCTATGTCTAGATGTCGTTCAATCTGTGAAAAAAATTCCCACTTCTCACAACAAAGGTGAGTGGTTGTTTCTGTCTAGTGTGCCTGACTGGATTATTTCTTCATTTGGTTGGAAATATTTCTTTTGGATTATTTCTTCATTTGGTTGGAAATATTTCTTTTCTTTATTTCTTTTGTTCTCAGTCTCATGACATGTTTTTATTTCCTTTCTATGACAGATATTTCCTGTCTATGACTAAATATTGTTCAGTAGGTTGAAGATATTAATGTGAATAGCTATATTCCTTTTTTTGTTTGGAAGCACAACGTATAGGTTCACAAACATAAGGACTATGTGCGCACTCATTGATGCTCCATCCAGTAAGGTAAACCCCACGCAATCAACAAAAAAGAGGTATGTATGTATCACCCTAGTCTCAATGACTCACTCGTCAATTTGAAATTGTTGTTGCCAAGAACTCCATTGGTCTGGATAATTGGGGTCTGGGGGGCGAGTAACAGCTCTGACAAGACGAAAGGTAATATTCACCGATTAGGGAATGACATGGCTCACACTTTAAAATAATAGAGCGGATGTTTGAAGACAACATTAAAACTTAAGGGAGGGGCTTGCTGCAGAATCTGCCTTAGCATCATAAACACAATGGAATATTTTTCTTTCAGTAGTTTATCAGAGTAATCATGATGTCTTCAATGGAGGAAGATTTTTCTTTCAGTAGTTTTTATGAGTGATCATGATGTCTTTACTCCTAATAAACTGGTGGAACACTTAGTCTTAGACTTAGTCTTAGTGTCTTTCACTTCAAAGTAATTTCAAAGTAGTTTTTATGAGTGATCATGATGTCTTTACTCCTAATAAACTGGTGGAACACTTAGTCTTAGACTTAGTCTGAGTGTCTTTCACTTCAAAGTAATTTCAAAGTAATTTGCACTAATTGTGGCAATTTCTGAAATCGAGTTAATTTATCCTTGGTTCTAATGTGTAGCTTATTTGGATTATGAATGTAAACTATGATGATCTCTTTTCTTTCGCCTTTTCTTTTTCATTATATTTTTCAGCTAGTTTCTATCTTTACTCCAAACCTCTAGCATTACTCAAAACTTGTAGTTGTACCCTCGTTTGGCAAACTTGTGCAACAAGGAATATTATATTACATGAACTTATGCACTGCTACCAATTTTTGTTATATATCTAGTTGGAAACTCTTATGGTTTTCCTGTACACGAGGGCTTTTGTTTGAATTCTAGGATGCCCAATTCGAATTTGTTTTCTATGGTTTGAAATCTGTGACACACAATTAGCACTTGTTAGTATTTTTTATTGAAATTCAAACACACCCAGTAAGGATCTTGGCTTTGAGGACTCATGATGCATGCCAGTCTTGAAGAGAAAAACACTAATACAGAGGAAAATGATAACTATGTCTGCTTTAACAAGCCTGAACTGCCCTGCCCACACTCAAGGCAAGGACTTGCTGCCTCGCAGTCCCCCTTGTTTCTTTTGAAATTTACCTTTTCAAAATGATAGAAATGTCATTCAAAATTGGTTGAATTATATTGAATAAATATCATTATATTTATTTTAAAAAATTTATAATACTTCTTACTTCATTTGAAATTTACCATTTCCAAATGATAGAAATTTCATTAAAATTTGGTTGAATTATATTGAATAAGTATCATTATATTTATTTATTTTTAAATTGTAATTGAAGTAATTATTTTAGAGCACAAAATAGTTCCAATGTTATTCTTGTTTTTGGTATGTGTGGTATCATATGGAAAATTTGATGTTGAGCTCCTAGTTGGCGCTCATTTTCCTAAAAGTTTAAATCGAAAAATTGATTTCTGAAAGAGATGATCATGTACTAAATGAAATTTGGTAATGTGTTACATAGTGATATGATATGGTGTATGTTTTCCTTATAAGGATGATGCTAGTTGAAAGAGTCATGGTTGGAAAAGAAGAGGTGTTGGGAAAAATCCACATGGGATTGTATTAGAGTAGGGCTTATGGCGAGTGTCCTATAGAGTAAGGAGTTGGGAACTTATTGGATGAATTGATCCATGCGGAATTTATATATGAAATCTTGTGTGACCACTTCAACACTATTATTTCAAAGGATAATGTATACTAAGAAAGAAGGGCTTATGGTGAGTGTCGTATAGAGTAAGGAGTGGGGGACTTATTGGATGACTTGATCCATGAGGAATTTATATAGGGAATCTTGTGTGACCACTTCAACACTATTATTTCAAAGGATAATGTATACTAAGAAAACCATATAGGAGTTAAAAAATAGTTTTTTTATGTATGGATCTGATAAGTGGTAAAGGCCATTGGCTATGAAAAAATTGTGCTAATTTTTGTTGATGATGATATGTTCATGACTATATTACTAAGAGTTGCAACGATAACAATGAATTAATTACTACATATAATTCCATAAATTCCATTTTGAAGGCTTACATAAGGTAATTATAGTAGATGACATTAACAAAAGAGGTCAACACAAGAAATGCCAATAGATGTTCTGATGCAGTGGATCCAAATGATGGATCAATGGTTTTACAAAACTAATAGTGAGATCTTGATGACCACGTGATTAATCTCACACCATGATAAACTTCTTTTTTTTAAAGAACGAGTAGCATTTTCATTAATAAAGCTGGAAATGGGAAAGGCCCCTTACAATAATGGAGAACTCTATATACAAAACCAAAGAGACCCTATTTCTACCTATATTACTCCTATATATATTCTTTACATCTTTCAAACTATAGATTTTCCAAAAAACACCACAGTACTTTACTATCCGACAAAACATAAAGTTATGATTTTTAAAAACAACAGCTACCTACGACTTCCAGGCTCGATTTCCTCCTAAGTCGCCTCAGAAAGCATGCCCAGTTCTACGCTCCTCTTGGCACCATGTTCTAGTTCTCAACATGCAGCATCAATATTTCCCTATGACATTGGAGAAGAGCCATAACATAGCACGAAAACCTCCTTCAAAACCCCCACCGTGGTCGTCTCCACTCGCAGTTCGATGTTATCCACTTTATGTTTCATATTCAATACAACAGTGTTCAAATGTTCCATAATCTTTTGGATCAACTTCATATCCTTCCCAAGACCAAATACATGAGAAAACACAACAACCATGTTTTCACTAATCTCCTTGACAATCTCTTTAACCACCTGCTTGCATGAGTTGTCCACCATTTCCACAACACTCCCGCTACGCCCGAGCTCCTCTTCATCGTTCCCACTTCCATTACTCGTAGAAGCCATTTTTCTTGCAATTCTCCCCTGCACCAGATTAATTCGATGATTGAGATGCTTTAGTTAGCTACTATATATAATCGTATGCTCCTTACCAAAATTCCCTCCCATATTTTCAAGTGTAAATGCATTTATTTTCTGCAACATAGCCAAGCCACCTTCCTCCCTCTCCATCACCGCCAATTTCCTATCAACTGGAACTGTGATGTTACTGAGACTGCACACACCTGAGGTACCATTTATTAACCAAGGGCATAGAGCCCACTTGTCTTGTAACATGGTCACCTTAATCCCCCGCGCCCACCTATTCTATAATGACCATCAACCATCATCCTCTCCCAAGGAACTCTTTCGTATCCTCATGATGTTATCTATTTAATTTCATGCGGATCCTTGTTAATTCTCGTGCTCTAGCTATGATCCATATGGATTATGATTATTGTTTTAATTAAGGGACATGACATGTAACACTCTGTTGATCAATGAGTAAGGTTCCTTTCTCTAATTCCACTCCTTTATTGGCTCGAATATCCGCCAAATGGTATTTACTCTTTTGACATGAAAAATTTTGTAATCTTCAAATTTTTTGAGGAGATACATTATCCTTATGATCAATGGAGAGGTTTTTGAGTCAAGAAGGAATTCATTCCTAGCGAGACTTATACATTTTTGGATAACCACCATTGAATCACCTACAATGATAAAATTATGGATGCCTTTAGATATGTCGATCTCCAAGCCTTGCCAGAGTGAGAACGCTTCGACTTGATTGTTCAAGGCTTTCCCAAGTCCCTAAGCGAACTTTATTTTAGATGTTTCTCCGAGGTTAACAAGCATCCATCCTGCTCCAGCCTCCCTGTACACCATGATAAACTCCTACCAATAATTTATCAATGGATTTTAAATAAGGAGTGATGATTGTGGTAGATAATAAAAACTCATAAAGGAAAAAACAAGATTGTCAAGTTGTGGATTCAAATTGGATGGCAATGTAGTAGGGGGGATTTTTTTTTCTAACAAAGGTTGAAGATGGTTATAAGCATGTATATTTCCCAACTTGAATGAATTTAAATTCATATTTGCATGAATATAAAGCCAATCATGTGGATGTAAGATATGGAGCATATTTACCCTGGTGAAGTGAACAAGAGTCAAGTGTTAAGGACAAAGATGGAAAATATTCTTGAGCCAATGAGGGTTTATAATGATGTGATAGAGTTAGTTGTTGTGATCAAAACCTATTGGAACATAATAAATACATGTTGTTACATCTGTGGTTCAAGTGTGTAGTTGCTAGTGTATGAGCGTAGCACAAGAAGCATGCATCTACACCATAGATTTGCATAAGTTCAACATAGTAATTTTAGAATTGGAGCCTATTTTATATTTGTAAAAAAATATATTAAAGGTAAAATAAGATAATGATTATGTCTTGTTGGCACCTTATTTGCAATGTTAGATGATGTTCGTCCATTGAGTCAACGATAATAATGCTCTCATAACCCAATGTCTACTGGTTAATGATTTTGAACATGCCAATTTTTCACATACCATTGGAGCACATTATTATAATTGAATTGCATTATTTCTAAATTAATATATAGTTGTAAAATCCATTAAGTTGGGTTAGATAGGGAAGAGATTAAAGGTTAAGACATTCTTCGTTACATTTAAAATGTAGAAGTGTGATCGAGAGATGCTTTAGAGAGATGCATGCCTTTATTTATTTTAGTTGCTAATGGAAGTAAATGTATTCATGTCTACCTCTCTTTAAATTTATGTGAATGTTTATTTTTTTTGTGAACAATGGATGATGAGTATTACATATTTTCTCATTGTTGTTCACATATAATTTTTTTGTATAATTCAAATTTGTCTTTGCAAATATTTTAATGATGTTTCAAGTAGGAATTTTTTTCATATAAAATATCAAATTCCATAAAATTAAAATAGATTAAATTATTATTGATATGAATTACACATTTCTAATTTTTAGAAATGTTAATAAATTTAATACAACTTAATTTCTTTAGACCACATTTACATATAAAATAATAAAAACTTAGTATTAGATAAAACTTTCATCATCTCAACACAAATCTTTTTAATAATCCCTACACTCCAACTAAATAACTTCGAGTTTATTTTTTTCACATGAAACAAACTTTGAAGGTTGAATAATTTTTATCCTAATTTATTTTTTTGAGATGAAGAAAAATTTGAGAGGTGAATAATTTTGAGCCTAATTTATACACTTGGATATAGCCATGTATTCTCTTACATATAGCCATATATTCTCTTGTTCAATAGATAAATATATGATGTACCATGCCTATTCTGACGTAGATATCATGTAAGATGTGGAAATATTTTTAATAAAAATATTAATGGTTTTTTTTTCACTTTTTCACTATTGATCGTGTTATCTGTTTAATGTATACCTAAATTTGATTAAGTATTTTTTATTTTGTTCAGTAAAACAATAAACATTAAATAAATTTTATGCCATTAAATTTATACCATACTTAATAATTAAAAAATAATAAAAATTATACCAAACATACATGAGAATCGCTATATCGGCCGTATGTTAAAAGGTTTGTTATATTTGTATGGTCCATTATATAATGTTTGAATGAAAGTTCAGATGCATATGGTTGAAGTCAAAGTCATATATCTTAAACAAACAAAAAAGTTAGAAACGAGTATTAATAATAACTCCGTTGTCGTCTAGTCCGGTTAGGATACCTGGTTTTCACCCAGGCGACCCGGGTTCAAATCCCGGCAACGGAATTTTTATATCCAGAAACTTCGATTTTTAATGTTATTATAATTGGTATTCCTTGGGACTTAGTTATATTTCTGAGAACTTGCATGGAATTTATTTATTTGACAAGGGATGTTATTATAATTGGTATTTCTGTTTCTTTGAAAAACATATACACTTTTCTTATTAAATAGTTTCAAACTTTTTTGTCATTTGCAATACAGTCAGTTAATATATGTTATTATAATGGCAGTCGATTTTAATGTTATTATAATGTTGTAGTCTTTTCAGACAACGTTTTGGTCTAGAATCTGGCAAAGATTTTTAAAAATTCCGGCAAAGATTTTATCAGAATCATGTTTACAGTTGTTAAACTTTAGTATTTTGAGTGCCCTAAGGATTTTTGGTAGTGCTGAATCCATTTCCACTATCAAAAATGGATTCCAAACACTCCAACTACCGGATTTCTTGAATTTTAGTTGCCCGGATTCCGACGAAAAACTGCCGTCCCGGCTATTTCGTTGCCTGGGTAGACAACTCCTATTATAATTGGTATTCCTTGGGACTTAGTTTATTTCTGAGAACTTGCATGGAATTTATTTATTTGACAAGGGATGTTATTATAATTGGTATTTCTGAAAACTCTTCTGTTTCTTTGAAAAACACATACACTTTCCTTATTAAATAGTTTCAAACTTTTTTGTTATTTTCATTTAATTATTGGAAATTTTTTTATATAATGAATATCTTAATTTTTTCTCACACTTATTAATATTGAAATAAAATCAAAATATTTTATGGGATTTAAAGATTGGGTATTTTAGATTAACAAAATGTCTTTAGTCATAAGTTGATGTTGTATCCCATTCCTCTATAGAAAACAAAAGTTGGATAGAGAGTTGACATCATTATCAATAATATACTTACACTTAATTTTCTGAAGGATAAATAAGATTAAAAACTGCAGGGAATGTCATACCTCTATACCGCAATACAAATAAGAGTGGCAATCTCCAAACAAAGGAAAATGTAAGCGAATCTTGTCCTAAAGAAACACTAAATATTGATCCTCAAGATAACTCCAACATCATCTAGCAAACTAACATTCCCCAAAAAATACACTACATTGCCCTTGAACAAAGGAAAATTAGACAAAGGCCATCAAGAACTCCAATCTTGGTAACCATTAACCAAGCAAAATCTCCTCATTAACTACCAAGAAAGCAAAATCTCTCAACTTATAAGAAATTTGAACCAAACACTATGGAGTCTATGCACCCACCTATCCTTCAAATTCTTCAACACATAACATGCAATGATGAGGCCTAGAGATAAAAAATGCCTTTGATGAAGCGATGATTACAATGGTCAAGAGTCATATCAGAGAAGTGGATGACCAAAGCTCTACTACCCAAACCCTCATAAATGGGTTAAGCATCCATTTTAAATAACTTAGAATTTAGGATATGACCTTTGAATTCCATAATTGAAAAACAATCAATGGCAAGGAGACCATATGCCTAAGAAAGAGAATGATGCTCCTTCTAGGAGCAAGAGACGAAATCCCATAGAGCTCCTCTAAAAAATATGCCTTTCCTACTCAATCGATGTACTTGGTAGCAAGACTACTTTACAACACAAGAACCCTAAACCTTCCAATGCTAGATAAGTCAACAAGCTAAATCCCATCATACCCTACTTCCATCCCAATGTCAAAAAACCAAAATCGCAATAGCTTTCTAAGCTAACCATATATTCTAAAATTGAGTGAGAATGACTCTTTTTGTGTGCTAATAAAACATCATGAAGTGTCATAACAAGACCTACTAAAGCATTGAACCCTGAAGAATCGAGATACCATGCCACCCACTTGGCCACAAGAATACTACCATGGACATCAATATACTTGTTAGTGAGACTACTTCAGAACACAAGAAACTTGACCTTCCAACTCTAGATAGATCAACAAGTTAAACCCCATCATACCCTACTATAATCCCAATGTCAGCAAACCAAACTTGCAAAATCTTTCTAAGCTAACTAACAAGCTACAAAATGGACCTTTTTGCTACAAAATCCTTCCTCTAATTTTGGCCAATTGTTCCTCTTTCCTTTATAAAACACCTTTGATCCCACATTTATAACATAGGTTGCTAGGTATGATACATACTTGTTAGTTTTCTATTTTGCATTAAAGAATAGAACTAGAAAGTCGTTGAAGAGTGACTTGATACCATAGTTATATGTTTTGAATAATTACAAGGCACTAATATACATTGTTTGAGACACACATGGATAATTTATGCAGGCGCCTATTATTCCGGGAACAATTGGCATATTCAAGCTGACAAATATGTTATAAGAAAGGAATAGACGAATGAGCATATTTCTAGGTTGTTGGGCATATCAACTACGAATATACTTCAGCCATTTCTCATGAACCAATTAGATGTTGCAGTTATCTCTTGGATCATTTCCAAGACCAGAAGAGGTGTTTCATGTCTTATGGATTAATGTATTAATAGTCATGATACATCGGCACGTTTGTTGCGTCGTCGAGGCTCAAAATAGCATTACATATGTAAACGTATGTTAATACATGTGGTCTTGTTTCAGAAATTGGGGGGAATTGTTTAGATAATGCAGGCTCTGAACTTAGCTAGTTGTTGAACTAAGATTCTCCTACTACTTATAAATATGTATGTATAAACTCGCAATAGGACATTGTTGTTAAACTCTATTATAATTTTGATTGATAATAAAATTTCCCATGGATGTAAATTTGATGTCTTGAGTTTGTCTTCGTAAACTTAAGTATTGGGCATAGGCCAAACCCGAGTTGGACTCGCTTAAGGTAAGCCTTTGCATACATTTTCTTTCTAGTAATTTATATGTGTTTATTTCTTGCAATATATGTTTCTTTAATTGCTCATTAGATTGGGATCGACCAAATTGATTTGCATAGTGTGTTTAATTGAAAGTGTGATTTATGTTATTTTTTTTTCTGTACTTTCCCGGGCCATGTTCTTTGCTTCTAGGTGTGTGTAGAGGTGATTGCATTGCTGCTATATAATCAACAGTGATTGTTGTGAAATCAGAAGAACTGTTGTAGAATTGAAAAAAGTGCAATGAAATCAGAACTTGATAAGAATCATGTTTACAGTTGGGTATCACCCTAAAGATTTGAACACCAACACTTGGGGAACTTATGGCTTAACCAATTTAAGTAGTTTAACATGTCTCGATCATGATTTTCATCACCTGTAGGTTTCATGCATGAGCATATAAAATTGGTAGGAACTTTGGTACTTGTGCATACAACATGGAGTCCTCATAATTCTAACGGACCCTGGGTTGATAATTAAATGATTATGTGAATACTCATGATTACCCCAAATAAAGATGCAAGTATTCACACTGTCATTTTTAGCAGTTCCTATCAAATAATAAATGACACTGGGAATAGAAGTGACCAAAGGGAGATAGTTAGTTGACCCTTTCAATAACATACATCATGAATGCTATAACAAAAAAAATATAAGACCAAGGTCATGGGACATGTATTCCAAGTTGAACGTTGGGAAAAGCATTTCAGAGTGGGTGTTCATATGGTTTATCATGGCTATGGAAATTGGCAAATTCAATGGTTAGGGCTTTGGAAAGACAAAGTGGCATTTATTGGCATTTATTTATGAAAATAATGGAAATTAGGAGAAAAGGGAGGTGAAAGGTCATAGGTTGCATGTGAGGAGGAAAATGAAGGAAAATAATGGAAAATTGAAGAAAATAGAGGCCTCATTAATAAAAAGGCTTTTGAGGATCAGTTCACGGACTTTTGTAAGTTCAGTTTTGGAGCTCTCAATCTTTTCTCTCTCTCTTTATCATACTCTTGGATACTTAGAGTTTCTTGGAGCACTCTTGGAGAGTGTGGCATACTTGGAGTTTTGGAGAAAGAAGGAAAAGGAAGAGCAGGAAAGTGCAAGAGGACATCAGGATCAACAGCTACAACGGGTTTTTCTTGCAAGTACTGAGTTTCATGTATGTTTTCCTCACTAGTTTTGGCATGCATGTGGTTTCTTGGTCATAATCTGTCATTGGCATGACAAACTGTCTATATTGACAATGGATTTTCCTAACCTTACCATTTCCTGGATAGCCATGGTGTTTTGGTTTTAATTTGTTTTATGGTTGCTTTTCTTGTGCCTTTGGTTGTGGGTTTAGTTATTAGTTCTTGGAAGCCTTGGTTGGATCAACGCTTTGGAATCCTTGCAACTTCTTGGGTTGAGTTACTAGTCCTGGAAGCCTTGGTTGCAAAAATGATCTGAAAGCCCTTGGTGGGTTAAGTTACTAGTCTAAGAAGCCCTGGTTGGAATAAATCTATAGAAGCTCAGTGGCAGCTCTGGGTTAAGTTACTAGTCCTGGAAGCCCTGGTTGGAACAAACGCTCTGGAGCCCTGGATAACTTGGGTAGATACCAATTTGGTGATGGTTGTGATGTCCGACCATGAGGTGGAATCTCTGGTTGAGGGTTGAAGTGGTTTGGCATCTGGAAGCCCTGGTTTGGTTTTGCTTGATGTGTTTTCTTAGATTCCACATTCATGCTTGGAATATGGCACCGGGGTGGTTGGCTGAAGAGAGATTTGACTCAACCATGTCTATGGTCAGGTGGTACGTGGAAGTCCTAGACTTGGTTGCATTTTGCTTATGGAAATAAGAGTTCTTTTCATCTTGTATTGATGGGTAAATATGCTTGTTATTATGTGGCTTATATGCTTGTTCTATGCTTGTCATTTTTGTTGTTTATATGTTGGTTATGAATGTGTTCTATGATGGTGATGATGTATGGCTCTCATCATGTTTTGATTTGTAAATGAATGAGAAATGAATCTATGACCTAATAGAGGATAATGTAGTTAATTTGAGGACGCAAAAATGCTTCTTAGCAATTCTCATATAAGTATGAGACCTCTATGCTCAGATATGTTGTTTAGACCTATAGATTACATATTTGTGACATGTTTGATGAAATGTTTTTCATGGCTAGTAGTGGTCAAGTCAATTCCTTTTTCAAGTGATTTCATTTACATCATTATTCTGTTGTTATCTTTCATTTCTGAAAGTGTCATGGAGTTATGGGCAGTGACCTAAGCCCTGGGCCTGAAAAAGTGGCACATAAATCATGGTCACGAGCTCAAAACTACTTGGAACAGTCCCTAATTGCACGCATGCCCATGTTGTGCAAGTGACTGGAGGTTTCCCGTCGCACTCTTTCCCATGTCAAGGGAGAATTTTTGGGATTGATGTACTAAAATGTCAGTCTGTCTTAGGGGCTAGCCTCCTGGAATGTGTGGATGGCTCCTGGGTGTCTTGTAGCAGGCGTAGAAGGTATGTGTTGTTGTATTTTGTCGATTCCACTTCCTTAACTGACACATAGGGAGTTGAATCATATCATAGTAACTCTTTGTCGCATGTTTACCCCAGTTGGATGGTTACTTGGGTAGATGTGGGAGGAGGGTGTTATAGAGTGGTATTAGAGCATGGTTCACCCCTCGAACTGGATGGACGGTGTGTTGGTCATGCATTCATGTATGATGCATATGTGTTCCTTATGCTTGTGGTCTTTGTGCTTCTTGCATATGCATGGTGTTAGTCATGGTTGTAGTGATGTCTCCATATGAAGGTTGATGGGGTTGTTCTGGATGTGTCATTATGAGTGTATGATTGGTTATGCGTTGTTTATGCATTTCAAGTGCTTACATGTTGTCAATTGTACATTGGTATGATTTTTTGTGTCATGCATGAGGTCATGGTATGTGTAGTTGATATGGTCATGCATTGATGACTGGAGTCTAGCTAGAATGATGTTTATGTGTTGATATACCTATATGTTATATGTTTGTATGTCATTATGATTATGTTTATACATGTATTATGATTATTGGTTGATCTTACAGATGATATATCCTCCCCAAATTATGCTAATGTATGTTGGTTTATTGTGATTTTGTTTAGCTAACATAAGATTCCTTGCAGGAAGAAACGTAAGATGACAAGATGGTAGACTACAAAGATTCTCCATATGAATCAAATGAGAAACGTGGTGTTGGGCACTCTTCTGAAATA
The DNA here is from genome assembly GCA_034641835.2 of Pinus albicaulis. NCBI lineage: Eukaryota > Viridiplantae > Streptophyta > Pinopsida > Pinales > Pinaceae > Pinus > Pinus albicaulis. The sequence goes on from CM076575.1 coordinate 909,769,234, forward strand.
GCAAACACATTGAGGAGCTTGAAGGAAGAAATAAGGAGTTGCACAATATATAATGATAGAATCATTATTGCACAGTAAAAATAAGCAGAAGTCAATGCGGTAATTTTTCAGAGTTTGTCAAAATTGCATAAACAGGGACCACTTTGGATCAGCTATGGACAAGAGGATGACACTAATAGGCAATATGGAAGTAGGTCTCATGGTGGTCATAGATCGCATAGAGATGACACGATCAGATATGGGAGGTTCTTGAACACTCCGAATAGGAGAGGTGATAGACACAAGTACTATTCTAGTTCTGGTTCTGACAGGCACTATGATCGTCATCATTATCATCCTTACAGGAGGAGTGACAAGGGATATTTTTCAGATGAGTTTAAGAAATAAAATCCACCTACATTTGATGGGGAAATGAAGAAACCATAGGATTCAGAAGAATGATTGCTTGAAATGAATAAGTTATTCAGGTTACATGATTATTCAGAAGACATGAAGGTCGAGATAGCTACATTCAGATTTAAAGGTAAAGTAGACATTTTTTGGGAATATGTAAATAACGTCAGGGATATTTATGAGGATTAATTGACTTGGAGCGAATTCGAGAGACTATTTTGAAAGAATTATCTATCAGAGAGATACTATTACAATAAGGAAAAAGTGTTTTATGAGCTAAAGATGGGATCTATGACCGATGAGGGGTACACTAGCATATTTCTGGACTTGTTGAGATATGTGCCTTACCTCAAGGAGGAGAATGAAAATATTCATAGATTCATCAGTGGGTTGTCGATAGAATTCAAAGAAAGGTTTGAGTTTGATGAGCCTAGATCATTGGAGGACTCCATTCAGAACCTAAATCATTGTTACGAGCAATAAAATCACAAATCTGAGATTAAGTCGGACTGGAAATGTAATGCAAAGAACAAAGGAAAATGGCACAAGAAGCAAGAAAGGCTTTAGGGTACAGGCAATAAAGAGAATGTAGCTCCATCTAAGAAGTTCAATGCATCAAACAAAGGGCAAGGATATCGATATGAGTAGTAGAATAAGGAAGAAGGATGGAAGCCTTTGCAGTCCTAATGGGATCAATCAACATCCTATTCCACCTTGTCATCATCATTGCACACATCCCTAAGCATCCCTCTTTCATTCCCCAGAGTTTCTACCTGAAACTACAACATCATTGCACACATCCCTAAGCATGCATCTTTCATTCCCCAAAGTTTCTACCTAAAACTACATCATCTGAGCCAGTTTTAGGACCAATGCTCCATGGCCTCTTGTTGGACAACATTCACCTACAGGTTTCTCCACTATGGTCTACGTTGATCACCTATAGGTTGCTCCCCTTTGCACCTGCGTTGGTTCTATTAATTCGAGAAAAAGAGAGAGAATATCAAAGCCTCCATTTCTAGAATCTTATAGGATGTGTTGTAACCATTTACCTCAGATAAAAAATTTGGATCCTATCCTGCCCTACATTGTAGTTTCCATCCCTTATCCTTTGATCCCAGCTTCCCATCAAAGGTGGATCTAAAGCACTCGACTAGTAATAGGATAAGAACTGCCAACTCACCCCACTCCTCTATATATTTACAACCTTCCATATACAAGGGGTTGGATTTTATAGAGTGAGCTTACCCTTATGTTGTTGTTGTCATAGGATTTATTTCATGCATTTACGGTGATTGGAGGTGCACATTGTGACAAGGAAAGGACAAGTCAGCCTGGAGAAGATCTTCTATAAGATCAACACCTATTTATGGTTGTAACTCCTTCCATTTATATTAATGCAAATAATTGTTTGTTTTCCTATATTTGATATATTTATTTCATGTATTTCAATACCATGTTGATCTATTAAATAAAATACTTATTCTTGGATTGTAATGTCAAACTGTGCAAGTTCTAATTTTGGAAATCAAAGCTGGAATTGGAGCATTCAAGTTAAATAAGGAGCGAAGCATGCAACGGATTCTAGGTAGGCTTCATTCCATCATCTATTTACTCTAAGGAAAGCATTGGGTTCCTTGTCTCTCTCTTGTTCTAGGTTAGCCACCAGACTTAGGGGAGATAATTTTTTCCGTAATCATAAAGCCTGCATAACAAATTGGCATCTCTGCTAGAGAATGGTGTATTCCCTTGGTGTTTTATTTGTCCTTTGTGTTTGTTTACCTCTTTGATTGACCTTTGCTGCTTTGATCAGCCAAGAACAGACCCATGAAGTGATTTCATTAAGTCTCATTTGAAACTTTTGTGTCAGAATCCTATATCCATGGACCAACACTCCCCTAGTGCCTCTGTCAGAGTGTTGTTCCTCACCTAGGCCCACTTTGTACTAGTGTTGTAAATAAATGGTGGCTCTTCTGCACTAGTGTTGGCCCCTATTCTTGCACAATTTTTTCCCTTATTTTTTAGTGTCTCTTTGATTAGCCTACTTTCAGCTGACCTTCCTTGATTATTGAGTGTCTTGTGGTCTCTCTAAATCATCCTTTTGGTTTGCATTTGTGTTTTGTTGCATTTGGTAATAATTGGTTTTTATTTTTCTTTATTCTTATCATTAGGTAATTTGCAAATTGATTTTGTTTGGTCATTGATCGCTTAGATGAATTGTTGTTCTAGTACTCATTCTAAAAAGTGCATTTGAATCAGTGATTAAACTTTTGCATCTTAGTTTTCCTCATTTCGAAAATTAAGTGTGTTGAAAAGAAAAAAAATTGCATTGGAATTTAGGGTTTTGTATGTACATTGATATAGGATCAGTTACATTGAAAGGAAAATTGCATCTTACATCTTGTTTGTTGCATGTTGTATGTTGCATATTGATTGTTTCTTCCCTTCCTTAGCTATATTTTCATTGAAAGAGAAAGATTTCCATTTTCTCATGCTATATTTTCATTTTAGGATATTCAGGTGACATTTATGATGAGCCAAAAAATGAAACTTGTTCAAAGATAAACAATAAATTTATTGAATCAACCTAAGGAGCATTTGTAACATTAACACAAACACTTAGAGGTCTAGGCTAGAGACATGTTCCGACGTCGTTAAATGTAGGAGTTGTCATTTTTTTTCCATTGTTGCATCCCAGGGGCGATATACCGTTCCACATATGTAAGTGTATAATATCATTCTCCACGTACCTTTGGGTATATTTAATGGTGCTCCATGCATGATAAGTATAAAGGAACGCTCTCATCAAACTATTATGCATTAGACAACACTAATAAGTGTTGCACTGCCATGTACCGTTGAGTATATTTTGGAAGTCCCCTATAGGTTTCTATCCATCCATAGGTAACCGATTTTGTTTCCTTGTATACCATGATATACCGAACACAACATTCAGGGAGATTAGTTGTTGTACATTAAGTCCTTAGTTCGCCAAGATGTATATTGAAGTTCATGGTTGCTTGGTAATCCTTTATGCCTAGATTACCCTCTTTTTTATTCATTTATTTTTGTGTTAATAAAATTTATTATCCAACATGGAAGAATAAAATCCCCCACCTCATTATTCGCGTAGAATGAAAAATAAGCTTCCTCTTCCACTAGATGCTACTCCTGGTCATCATCAGAAGCATAAGAAGACACAAAATATCAAATCAGGAACTTCACGAAATACTTATGGCCCTCCTCTTGATATTGATCCACCAGAATCATCTGACCCTTTGTGTTTTGAGCCTGAGATTACATCTACTCTTTACGATGACACTGACACAATCGAAACAAAAGTCCCTGAAACCTTATTGACTAAGGTTATTGAAACTGGATTTCCCAAGTCAGACACTTTGATTCCTAAGGTTGTCGAACCTGAGGAGCCTCGGACATCTTCACGTGTTACTTCAGGGCCTTCCTCTTCTCTTCCTTTGTCTCAAACAAAACCTATATATCTTGGACCCGACGGTGAACCTCTTTCAAAAGGAATTGTGAGTATTAAAGAGATCCCACAAGAAGAGCCTCTTCCTTCTACTCTTGTTCATTGGGAAGGACTCCATTTTTATCAGACTGATCCTCTTCCTCCTCTTCAGAATTTGACAAAAAACTCCTTTACTTGATTCTTTGGACTTATCCGCGGATCTCTCGCAACAATATTCATTAGGATTGTTAAACATTACTATAATTTAATTGACCTCTTAGCCCGTGTCCACCACTATGGTTGAGACATCGAATGTTGCTTCCTCGTATATGTTTGTAACATCGGCACAAACATATCTATACGGTGGCATGCTCATCCCACCCGGTTATCAGTCTTTATATGGTACCATTTCTGGTGCAGCTTCCAATCCTTGGACCTCTCCCATGTCATCTAATCCGAGAATAAGATCTGGTACTTCTCTTATTAATTCCACACAATCTACTCGTCTTCCTCCACCTACACCTACTATTGAGCAGCGGGTTGGCCCTTGTGTTAGTGGGAAAGGTTACCTTCAACATCCCATAGGGGCTTCAGTAGGGGAGAAATACCATACCACGTGGGTTCATATTGGGCGATTTATATTGAGTAAAAAATGACATAATATATTGGGGGATATATAGGGAGTAACGAGTTTTAATATTGGCAGGTATAAAAAATGGAGCTCAAAATTAATGATAAAACATAAAGGGGTATAAAAAATGTTAATGAAAAAAAGGATACCTATAATATCTAGTGGAAGTAGCGGTTTTTTAAATTAGGAAGGTGTATTGGGCTCGTATTGATAGGGGTTTAAATAATGTGATTTTTAGGGGTGATTTCCAATATGTAGTAAAATTAACGGTATTGTTTAATATGCCACGAAGGCACGTGATAGGTCATAAGTTAATTGAGTGAATCCCCCGTGCAATAGCCGAACTCTAATTATGTTGGGTAACCTCCATCTGGATCTCAGTTCCCTCCATCATACCCTCCTCCTTTGGCAGGGGGGACCTGTTGTTGGTATACCTCAAATTAGTAATCAACCTTATTATAGCCCTCCTTATCCTGGAATGCTTTCTAGTGTTTGGAAACCTACTTTTTACGTTCAACCTGGTTCATTTTGGGACCGATTGTTGAATCCTAAATCTGCACCATCTTCGTCTCAAATTCCTATCCATCCATCAGCACCACAACAAGACAAATACATGTGAGTCAACCTTTACAGGATTCCATTGCATCACAACCTTTTCCATCGGTATCTAGTACTTCCCAGGTCTCGCTTACCCAACTAGTGGGAAAACCCTATTGAACCTGCCTTACCATGGGAAAATGAAAACTCCCATCGGGAAATAGTATGGACCGTATCAAGGTATCCCTCAAGCACCTTTTAAGGCCAACAAATCCAAACTCAACCATTACAACAGCCTTATGGTCATCCTGGGGCTGGACAACAAGGTCACTTGTACACTAGTTATCAGAATCTTCCTTATGTTGGTACCCAAGTTCCTTATTATCAGAACCCTCCTTATCTGAGAATACAAGTGCCTATTTCTCAAGTTATTCCTTCATGTCCAGGCCATCTTTCTGCAAACTTTAATTGGAAGTTTCCTTTCCTGTCTACTCTCGCATTTCCAGATTTAACTCGTCTCACTAATGACCCCATTTCTCATTCACCTTGGTGGTCGAGGAATGAAAGTGCATGTTTCTCAAGTTATTCCTTCATATCCAGTCAATCCTTTTGCGGACTTTAATTGGAAGTTTCCTTTCGTGTCTACTCTCACATTTCCAAACTTAGATCGTCTCACTAATGAACCTATTTCTCATTCATCTTGGTAGTCAATTATTCCTACAAAATTCCCTTTTGATATCCCAAAATTCAATGGGAATCTGGGAGAAGACCTATCAACGCACGTTATGACATATCGTTTATGGTGTTCTTTGAAATCCTTTAATGATGATTCAATTTGACTTTTTCTTTTCCAACGAACGCTTACAAGTACCGCAGCTAAATGGTATATTGAGTTACCTAGAGCTTCATTTCATGATTTCAACTCTTTAGCTACCACCTTCCTCACACATTTCTAGTTGTCCATCAGATATGAAACTGAAACGGAACTATTGACCAAATTCAAACAATCATATTCCACTTGCATCTCAGATCACATGCACAAGTGGAGGCGTCGTCACTGGTTGGTCAAGACTTATGTTCCTGATCAATTTTTAGTGAAATAGTTCACAAAATATACGTTTTCGCCTATAACAGAAGATGTGGCTAAATGTGGAGTCGTGATCAAAGAGGAAGTTATTTCTCATGCACAATATTTGGGCCTTGTCTATACCCAATCAGGCACGCTCTATGATAATATATCGAACACTCTGAGACCTTCAAATTTTATTCCTCGTCCACTTGGTAAAGAATCTCAAGCAACTGATGGCATAATTGGTTATTCCAGTTCGCAGTTGACGAGTAAACCATATGGTATTTCTCTTACTGCATCTACTCAAAACCCTCAATCTCATCCTCCTACGGCTTCTAATTCCAAGATAAATGTTGTTTCTTCTGATAAAGGCAAGTCTCAACAGCAACCTGGAAGAAAGAAGAAAGGAAAAGTTAAGAAGAAGAAAGAACCCTCACTGGAGGATAAACAAAAAAATTTGTCCCCAAATGAGAAATGAAATCCTTGATACCCATGCTTGATTTGCAATGAGGATCAATTTACACGTGATTTTCCACACCATGCTGAATTGAATCAATTTCTTAGATCTTCCACTTCTCTCGTTGTGTTGATCAACCCATTTCCTAATTAGGAGACTCATATGGCTGCCTGGGACCCTTCTTCCCCTAACACGGTTTTGATGCTTTCCTCCTCAAATATGAAATACGATGTTATGGTGGCCATTTGGAACAAGTACTATGGTAATGTGAATCCACTAAATGGTCAAGCTACTAATCCACCTGCCAGTTCGACATCACCTTCATATGATCCTACTCCACCTCTAATTCCTACAAAATTGGCTATCAAGCCTTTGAAGGGTGTTATTCATAAGTATGCTTTCAACCCTCATTCAAGAGATGCTCAAAACTATAATGTAGTGTAAGACTTAACTCATTCCCCATTAGCTATGTCAACTCTTGAGGTGTTGAAAAAATTCCCCGCCCAAAAGAAGGCCTTTTTTTCATCTATCGAATAATTGGATCCATCAGATTCCAACCTAGTGGTTTTATATCATGAAAAATATACCCCTTGACTTCCGACTCAATTATATTTTATAATCCAGGTCATCGTTTATGGTAAGAACATCCATCACTCTATTTTTTATGAGAGAACCTCGACCTGCATTATTTCCATGTCATTTTGGAAGGCGATTGGTTCACCTCAACCGATTCAATCAACCACCACATTGAAAGATTTTGATCTAAGAACATACAAACCTTGTGGGATTTTGAATTCCCTTCAAGTAGAACTAGGGGGGGGAACCATTTGCATAGAAGTTGAAGTTATTGAAGGACCTCCTAATTATAATCTTCTACCAGGACGTACATGGGTTTATGCCATGGATTTTGTCATTTCGAATTACTTCTGGATGATCTCCTTTCCTCACAAAGGTTGGATTGTAGCCATAGAACAACTCACCTTTTTCACATTTGATTCTCACGTTACTGGAATTTTCCCTCTTGTAGGGGAAAATTTACACTCCTATCAGCATGTTGGAGTTAGATTGTTGAAGGATTCTTCCCTTATGGGAACATTTTTACTCCCTCCTCCTCTCATTCCTAGCAACTCATCTTCAGTTTCTTATATCAACATGATATCATCCTCTACTATCATGGATGATCCATGGATTGTAACTGATGGAACTAACATCCAAAGTTTTGGCAACTGAATGTGGCTTAGCCCCGTTGAGATAGATTACAAAGCCATATATTAATCTTGTGTTACTTATACCTTCTCTTCGATTAATTGGGTAGTTTGATCATTTTATTATGGCACGTCTTTTGATCCTTTTTTTCACGTATTCTATACTAATGAGTTCATCATGGAGATCATGATGTCAAATGACAAGCCGTGGGACGAACATCACCATCATTCCTCCTACCATATTCCATTAAGGATAATCTCAGTGATGTATACTTACCTAATTTTTTCAAGCATTTTACGAATTCTCTCTTCATTCATGAGGTCAACTTCGAAAAGAACCTTTCGAATATCAAGAAACAATACCTCTCAATATCTCTTTCAAACCAGGTATTGTAAAAGATATATACATTGGAGCATCTTGTTCTCCATCTAAGATCGAGATATATAGAGCCCTATTTCACGAGTTTCAAGATGTCTTTGCCTAGACTTATGAATAAATGCCAGGTATCAACCCAAATATAGTAGTGCACAAGGTTAAAATTTTTCTTGATGCCAAACCCATCTGGCAACACCTCTGTCCGGTCCATCCCAAGAAGGCTACTGGGATTAAGGCTGAAGTTGAAAAACTTCTTTGGGTTGGTTTCATATAACCCATTCCTTTAACTGATTGTGTAAAGAACGTTCTCCTTGTCATGAAGAAACATGGCACGATTCGAGTATGTGTTGATTATTGGGATGTGAATCGTGCTTGTCTGAAGGGAAAATATCCGACCCTGTTTATTGACCATATTGTTGATGACTACACTAGCTACAAGAATTATTCGTTTATGGATGGATTCTTGGGCTATAATCAAATCAACATTCTCCAAGTGGACAAACCTAAGACTTCATTTATTTTCCCTGGAATACTTTTTCCTATCGAAAGCTCCCATTTGGTTTAAATAATGTTTGGGCCACATTTCAATGTGCTGTGGATTATGCTTTTCATGCCATTAAACACATAGGGTAACCCTATTTGGATGATCTTCCCGCTCCTTCTAAACATTGGGTTTATCACCCGATGAATCTTAGGGATATTTTTCTTCATTGTAGACACTATAAAATTCGGCTTAACCCACACAAATGTGTGTTCTGTGTTGGTTCTATTCAACTCCTGGGTTTTTTCATTTAAAAACAAGGAATTCATATTGATCCTGTGAAAGTACAGGAAATCATTGATTTTCCTGCACACTTATTCTCTTGTTCAGTTATAAAGACTCCAAGGGAAATCTAACTTCTTGTAGAGGTTCGTCCTTAATTACGTTGAGTTTACCAAAGGATTCATTTACCTGCTGAAAAAAGGGGTCCCCTTCCATTGGGACAACGCTACTCAGAAAGTGATTGATGCCCTAAAATATGTACTGGTTCGGGCATCTCTTTTATACCCCCCGCTTATCAGAGTGATTATTTCTTGTGTCTCGTTGTTTCCATTTCTACTAAAGAAATTGTATTGTTCCAAGAAGACAATATAGGGACTGAAGATCTCATTTATTATCTGAGTCAGAAACTTAATGATACCGAAATCAGGTATACTCACGTAGAAAAGTTGGCTTTGTTGGTCATTCAAGTCGTATGTTATCACTCATTATTTTTAACACTTTCATTGATAGGGTTTTACATGTCATTCACCTAGGTTCATGTTGTCTCATAGTCATTTTCATGAAATTTTTGAAATAATTGCATATGGTAATGTCTGCATTAACTCTAAACCCACCTCGAGCCATGTCATATTAGTCAAGTCTACCTCATGTCATTTAGTTTTCATTCCCATGCTTTTAAATCAGAAACATATTCCACTTATAAGTTTTACATAGTTTTGTAGCGAATTTTTGTAGTGAATCTGTCAATAGTTTAACTTTTTTCGCTACGAAACTGGGTTTTTTTCCTACATAGAGTGACAGAGCGGTGTGAGGTGTCAAATTTTGCTGGATGAAGACAAAGGTGAGATCATGCGAGTTAGTTATCATAATTCCCAAGCATGCAAGGTCGTGTTTTTTGTAACCATTGCCTCTTATGGTCACATGTGTCATATTTTCACCCCGAATTGTCAAATTACCTTTTAAACCTTGGCCCCAAGCTGCTCTTTGTCATTCATCGTCCAATTATTACATGTTAAGCATCTCAGTGTCACTGTTCAAGAGTTGGTTCACCACGCAAAGCAGGTTTTTGTTCAATTTTGATTATGCGGGTGTCATAAGGAAGGAGGCAGCGAGAAGTATAAATGATCAATGGCATCGAAAAGGAAAGCAAACAAGGGTGGTTATTGCGTAAGATATGAACCTTGAAGCTATTAAATGAATATCCCAATGCTATGGAATATTTTAGGAAGGCAGGTTGCTTACACTTTTGTCAAAAACTGCAAGGTGTCCATTTCCAAGTATCCAAAGACTTTGTAGCAAATTTTACAGGTACAACATCAAAAGTAGGAGATTTGAACCTCACAATGCCACCAGATGTCATCTCCTAGGCTAAAGAAATACCCAGAGGTGGTGAAGAACGGTTCAAAGGCAAAAAATTCATAATGCAAAGCTATGAAGAATTTCTCAAACAGGAGCACAGAGGAGTTGACATGAAAAATGGCATCCCCGGGGTTATATGAAAGAGAATTATGAAAAATTGTTGTTGGTGGTCCAAAAATTCTTCACCTACGAAGGGAGATTCCACATGGTTTATTCTTATCATTTTAGAATCCTTCTGCATTTTGTTGGTAAGCAACCACTTGACCTACCTTTCTTTTTATACAAAATTTTGGGAAAGATGTCAGATAAAGTCCAGGTCAAGGCAGAGGGTAGTGAAACATTAGTCTTTCACCATGGTCTGATCAAATTTATAGTACTAGAGGAATTGAAAAGGTTAAATAGAGATTGGGCCTCTTTTCTTTTTATGAGTGTATATGAAGTAGATGCATTGACTCCAAAGAAAGTTTAAAAACCAAACACTACTCCATCTCCAGCTGTAATAGAAGAAATTGATGAAGAAGGAGGACAACCTCCTATAGAACCAATGGACATTGAAGTTGAACTTGTGCGAGAAACTAATATCCCTCAGTCATCACCTGCAAATAAAAAACAGATAATTAGCAAACAAAGCAGCAAGAGGGTAACAAGGGGCCAGACATTTTCCAAAGGAAACCTTGAAGACATCCTCCAAGAAATAGATATTGAAGAATCACCAATTGTACAGGAAGAAGAAATTGAAGGAGATAGAAGAAGATTGAAGAAAGGTAAGTCTTTCAAGAAGTTGGATTTTGTAGGAGAGGATGTTGGCTTCATTTTTTAGCCAAGGAAGCCAATGACCAATTCATAGATTTCAAAGGATGCCAAGGAAAGCAAAGGAGCATAAAATGTCATTGAAGGTAAGCAGCCAGAGAACATCATAGATTTATCCTGAGCATCAACAGAATTATTTGTACAAACAAAACGGAAAGAACATGTTGAAGGAAAGACTAAAGTGAAAATTCTGCAAGAATAGTTAAGAGAGGCTAGGGAAGAGGTAGTTGAAGTGAAGATGGAATTAAAAGAAGCCAAGGTGGACAGACAACTAATGGTAGATTTTGAGAAAGAGATGAAGGAGCAACTGGATAAATATGATAAGACTATGTCAAAGGGAAAAAATATGTTGAAGAGAATCCTTCCCTTGAGGAGGGTGGTAAAAATCACAAGGAAAAGGAATTGTTGGTTACAGTCTGAAGGAAGAAGATCAAAGGACAGGTCAAAGAGTTGGAAGACAAAATGGACATCATTCAAGATGAACTGAAGAGAGGACTGAAAATGAAAGTGGTAGAGGAACCTGAAGGCCGACCTATTATTAATGAAGATGAAGCACCCAAGGATTGAGAACTTGAGCTAAAACATTTTTGTTTAAGTTTATAGCTTTCAGGTGACACCAATTTTGGGTTAGAATATCAATTTTTGAAGAAAACTACCAAATCTGCAGTTTCAGCCATATCAGGAAGTTTCGTAGCGAGCTCCAGGCTTGAGGGTCAAAATTCGCTACGAAATTTCTAAAGAATGTTTTTTTATCTTAAAAATGAGTTTTATGGAGAACTAACGAGGGATTTTGATGGTATTTAGCTATTTTGACCTAAAAAACACTTTTTGACTAGCATAGGTAGCACAAGAGAAGGTTAAAGGGAATAAATGGGCACGCTATGAAATTTCTCTATGAAACTGCCTAAAGATTCTTTGTTTTGTAGCGAGGTATTTTTTAAGAATTTTTGAAGGTTTTAATGGCATATGGAAGGCCAAACAGCCACCTGGAGGCATCCAAATATATAGTGGGCCATCCCAACAGACATCCACTACTTGGCATGTGTGTCATTCATACAAATCGGCATGAGTACAAAAGTTCTAAATAATGTTAATCCTTTCCTATAAAATAGGACAGTTGTTCCTAAATTCTTGGGGATACATTCATGTCTTGGTCATGGAGAAATGCTACTCGAGTATCTCATCTTATCTATGTAATTTTCCCACTATTAGAGAAGTAGGTGAAATAAATGTAAGAAGAGTCCTATTAGGAAAGTAAGTCTTAAAATACTAGGTGTCCTTTTATGTTCCATAAATGTAGTTTTCAGTTAAGATTAGGTGTTAAAGTCATGGTTCGATGATCTAGAAAACTAGGAAGATCCTATGTAAGCAAAAAGGGTCTATTTATAGAAAGGAAATCGAATGAGAAAGGGTTGAAGAATGCTTTGACATAGATACTATTGTATATTTTTTCATATCAGTAATAGACAGACAATTATTATTTCCTACTTCACCTGAGATTATTGATATGTTTCGATGAGTTTATGTGTTTCTTTTATATCTTTCTTCCAGTAGTCTTGGTGTTAAATTACTCATAATTCATGGCATACATGCTCTGACTTCCTTTTAGCATTGAGTTACTGATTATTCCCATGTGTTAATGTTGTTCTATCATTGAAACATAAAAAGCCCCAGTTTCCATAAGTAGGAATGCTTGTCATTGAATCCATTTTACTGACTCCATGAGCCCAATGGTAGTTGAAACTTCCCCATTTTTCACTTGCAATCACATACACTAAAACACTCACAGAGTTAGCCATATGCTTTAAGACCTAATTGAGTAAATCCTTTGATAAGTTGAGAGAGCACTCTCAGGCTGAAGAGGCTAATCCTCAGTCAAAAGTTGGTTTGAAGGAGTTACTCTAAGTTGTCTAGTGGAGTAGCCCATCAATACCAATTTAGAGATAAAATTCATCCAAATTTTTCACCATTACATCTTGCTTCAGAAAACTACGGTCGTTTTGGATTGAAACCCTATGAAATATATACTATCATGTCAATTAGTAGGGGGAAAATACTCTAAGTGGATCATTATTCTACAAGATTTTGACCTAGAGTTCATCAAATCCAAGTCAAATAAATCCCTATTTTTCACTGAGCTAATATGTGGCCTCCTTTCCCCTGATTCTGAATCTACGTCTATATATTCTATCCCTGATGAGTCATTCTTTTTGATTTCGTCATCTGAATCGTGGTATGGAGACATTCAGGTCTATCTCTAGACCCATAATTTCCAGCCCAATACCTCCCGCTTTGAGTAGCGACGTATTCGATACCAATCCCAAAATTACATTAGTATCAGTGAAACCCTTTACCATCGTGGTATTGATACGGTTTTATGGAGGCGCCTCACCCTTTCGGAGGCCATTAAAGTCTTTAATGAATGCCTCTCAGGGGCATGTGGCAAATATTTATCTAGTTATGCTACCGCACATAGTACCTTACGCATTGGTTACTTTTGTCCTACTATCTTCCGTGAGTTTATTCTCGCCATCTAGAAGTGTCATGCATGCAAGATATATGATCATAAGATCTGTGCTTTGTCTGCTCCATTGCATCTCGTTGTCATTGTTGGTCCCTTTGCGAAATGGGGTATCGACTTTATGACATTAACCCTCACTAGGTCGGGGGGCATGGTTACATCATTGTCATTGTAGACAACTTTACTAAGTTGGTCAAGGCGATGCCTACATATAACAACTCTGGCAAAATAACTGCATATTTTTTCTTCAATCACTAGATTGCTCGGTTTGGTGTTCCACAAGCAATAGTTATGGATCACGGAAAGCATTTCTGTAATCATATGATGACCAAACTAGCTTCTAAGCTGGGACTTTCTCTTGAAAATTCTACTACCTACTATCCTTAGGCTAATGGAAAATTTGAGGTTGTTAACATGTTTCTTAAGACCATGCTTCAGCGTATGGTAGGGGTCCACAAATCATATTAGAACTTGGTTCTTTATGTTACCTTGTGGGCATACCGAACCTCAGTTAGGATTGCTACCCGATTCACACCCTTTCAGTTGGTCTATGGTATAGAAGCAATCCTCACCATCAAATGTGAAATTCCATTGTTAAAAATAGATTCCAAACTTCTTCCTACCACTTCTATAGAGGAGCAGCATGTTTTACATCTGAATCATTTCGATGAAACTCGGTGTGATGTTGCATTAGCTAATGAAGCTCATAACATATGCGTCAAGGTGCAATACAACAAAAAATTCAAGCCTTGTGTCTTCTCGAAAGGAGACTTGGTTCTCTTATATGACCAGGAGGCCGATAAGTTAGGTCCAGGAAAGTTATAACCTATGTGTTTGGGTTTGTACATTGTCAAGCAAGTCCTTAATGGGCCTATGAGACAGTATAATTTGATGGAGTTCCACTGTTTTAGCCTAGGAATTGATTGTACCTCAAAAAATATGATGCTTGATCTCATGCGTAGTACACTGTGTATGTACTCTCTATAGTTATGTTGAGTGTGTTTGCAGTGTGTCTTTTCAGAGTTTCCCACAGTTTCTATTGATCCTATTTACGTTTGGTTTGCAGATGTCGACCTCTCTCAAACCATATATTGGTTATGCTGATGGTGATAGTCATAGTAATCGGAACCTATCTTCTGCAGCATGGGATACCTTTGCTCCAAATGGTGAGTTAGTGAGTATGCAATGGACTTTCATTGGTCACTCTACTAACAATATCGTTAAATATAGCATAGTGGTTGAGCTAATATCTGATGTTATTTCACATGGTATCCACCATTTAGTCATCGGGCTTGACTCACAACCCATAGTTCTACAACTTGCCAATGTCTATTTAGTTATATGTCCCACCTTCCTTCACGTGGTTTTGAGAGTACGTCTTCTAGGAAGACATTTTGATTCCAAACACAGTCTTTGTTTTCAACTCAAAATAACTTCGATCTGAAAATTGTTCAACATGCAATGCTTTAATCACAAAAATTATGTTGTCATTATGTCCAGAACACCCAAAAAACCATGTGGAGGCTCTTCTTAGGCTCAAAAAGGTTGAAAAATGGCCAAGATAAGCATCCTAGTTCATTTTTCTGCTATTTTTCCTACAAAATGACAAAACTCACGAACCAGGCAACAAACTTCCTCCTTTGACAAGTCTACAAGTGACAAATTCATGTGGGCACAGCGGAAATTCCTTTGAAAATTGGGTAATTTTTCAAATGGATAAATGCGCCAATAAGGCTTAAGAGTCAATTCTTTGGCTCATGGTGTCGGTCATATGGTGGTATATGTGGCTAGGGGCACAAGCTAGAGGGCACACACCCTCCATCACTCCGCCCTTGGTCACATTGGAGGCCATGTTATCACGGGCTAGGCCATACACTAGCCCCAACCTCCATAAGCCCTGCCATCAGTTGCACTTTGGCCATATGGGTTAAATTTGACCTTGGGCTAAGCATGGTCCAGGTTCCTCACAACTCACTCTCTCCGCCTGGCTCTCGCTCATGAAGTGGTTAATGATACTTGGGGCCAGGGATAATCGACGGGCCCCTCCGCCTTCGCTAAAAAACTATGGTTATATGGTATACCATGTGGCTCATGGCTAGGGCCATGTGTCTGTCCCCTCTGCCTTCCGCTTCAGTTGTGTGCACTACAACATAACCAGGCATTAGGACCATGTGCCCTGCCAACACCATAACAGCTCCAATTTAAATATAAATGTACCATGTCTATATAACAAGCAACATAGTTGGAAAAATGGTAAGGCACTTGGTCTGGTGAGTTGAGGTTGTGGGGTTGAACCTCGTTGAGTCGATCAGACCCCAAACAATTTTTTTCACAAAAATCGAGGGCCACATGGCGCCCTCCCAATAGGCCACCTGGTGCCTCCTAATTGGGCCACCTCAAAACACAACAACTAATCAAAACTCGCCAAATTTCCTCATATGAATGAGCCACATGTCAACATATGATTGATCCACTCGTTTGTCATATATGCACATTCACTTGCTAACATCAGTGCCACGCCACTTGTACGACCTGCCCAATCAACAACCCAATCAACCTTGCAAGTTAACTTCTTTTTCTTTTCTTTTTTTCTTTTTTTTCAGAACGCGATAACTTTCACATAAGGTGTCGGATTGAGGCGATTCAAGCATCTTTGCAATAAGAACAATGAGATCTACTATTTTGCACTATTTTCGAGTGATTTCAAGCACTTTGATTTTTTGAGCATATTATTTATCCCCTATATCAATACCAACAAGTATCATCATACATCAGCTAGAAAAAGTTAGATTTAGATTATATTTATGAATTTATATTAGTTTTATATTATATTAGGCATTAATTTTAGGTTATTTTTAGGTTGAGGCACTTGAGCCTATAACCAGGTGAAATCACCATCCCAAATAGATAAGGGTTTAATTGAGGCCGTGACTGGGTGATTTCCTAAGTGTTGATCATAGTAAATTTTGGCCATCAACATGCTACTATTACAAGGTGGAAGGAAGAAAAGAATAATCCTAAATTTCCCCATTGGTACACAACTTCTACATGCTCATTTTGTAATTTAGATATTAAATAAATGAGATCAAGTGTGAAGTCTGCAGATAGAAAAATCAAACCATGTTGACACTAGTAAACTCACAACCTACAAATAGCCTGCAACCTCGAACTGAGTGATACCTTTTAATAAGAGTGACCCATTTGCATTAATGTTTGCAAGGAAGAGATAATATTAATAAATAAAATATTACAAAACTAGCCATGTTGTTCTTGCATACATAAAACAAAGTTATCATGAACTAATAAAAATACACAGTGACATAAGATATTAAAATGCAACCCTATAGTCAATCAATTAGATCCATATATTAAATAAAATAAATACAAAGACCACATTTCATATACAAGTTTCGACGTCAAACCTGAGACAAGGGTGTAAATATGTTCCAGTCCATACCATATATATATATATATATGTGTGTGTGTGTGTGTGTGTGTGTGTGTGTGTAAATATGTTCCAGTCCATACCATATATATATATATATATATATATATATATATATATATATATATATATATATATATATATATATATATATATATATATATATATATATATATATATATATATATATATATATATATATATATATATATATATATATATATATATATATATATTATGTCGAATCTTATAAATCAATAATTTGTTAATATATTGTCTTCAATCATAATGATGCAATCTATATGCAAATAATGCAGGCATTCACCAATAAACCATGTGATCTTTCATTTATACAAACAAATATATTGAAATAGAGCACTAGTACCTATCATATTCAAACCACACAAAATAATCTAAAATTAAATCACACAAAATGAAGGGGCAACACACTGGTTTGGTGGTCCTTTCCCAACCAATAGTGTTGTCTCTTGAAAAGAAATGAAATACTAATAATATTAAGCACAACAGATAAAAGCTTCAGCATTAGTAGTCTTGGATTTAAGGAAACCACAATTTACACTAATAATAACAAATAAGATATTGATCCCCATTGGTCACCACATGGGATCATCCCACACACATAAAAAAAAAAATGATAGAACCTCCCTTTTTCCACCCCTAGCCTATCCTCTCCCCCTACATTTATACAAGAAAGAGTAGGCCGAGTTGAAATTTTTTTCCACAAAATGGCCTGTCAAACTATGATTAGTTTACAAAATATTGTCTTTGATGCATTTTTGGTTGAAGATATGAATATATAGGATTGATTTGGCATGATTTTTTTTTAGAATAGCTTGATTTGGTTCATTTTTCTAATTGGTTGCTCAGATTGGGGCATAGCTAGACAACGGTCGTAGCTAGAAATATCCCTTGAAATAACCATGGGTACCTCATGAAATACGCACTTCATTGAGGAAATTCTTGAGATTAACATAATTGGGGGTGTTCTGAACAAAACCCATTTCTTGGATTTTTCATATTTTATTTTATTTGATTGAAAACGATGCCCTAAGTTATTCGCTCGATGGCACAAGTTGTCCAAACTATTGATCATAACCTAGAGCCTTCAAGAATCAACTTGGGTGCAATGTAACAAACATGAAACCATGTAATCAATGTTAGGAATAAAATCCATGTTCTATAATTTTCCTTAGAGTTGCATACATAGGCAAACCAGAAAGGATTTTTACTGGAACTTCATAGGAGTTATAAGAAATATGCAGAACCATCATCAATAAAACCAAACATTATCCTCTCTAATTCGTTAAAAATAAAGGAAATGATAATAATTAGCTACTTTATCTATCTTAGGTTCATTACAACACATTCATGGGAAAACCTGGTTAAAAGGGATATGAATGCGTGACAGTATTTGATGAGATGAGCAAGAAAAGTTATTGTAAATGGCAAGAAAAATGAAAAATCAATGACCCAATAACTGCATGAGTGACTTCCATGTATTATGGTTTAGTGTTTGATAGTGACATTATAGATTGTCTCTTGCTCGTCTAATTGATTTCTCCTCCAAATAGGATAAACACATAACAAATTGTAGATATTTTGTGATCCATATCTCTAGCCCTGTCTACATCAACAAAACCATGTATTTCCAAAACTATGTCTTCTCTAGGTCTTCCTTGGTATCAAATTTTATAATCTATAGTGCCACCAAATACCTTAAAACCCTCTTTACGGTTTTCCAATGCTCTTTTCCTGGTTTTGACATATACTTGCTCAAAACTCTTATTTCATGTGCAATGTCCAGTCTAGTACAAAACATCACATACATAAAAATGCCAAAAACATTGACATATGGAACACGGAACATGTCCTCTTCCTCTTCATATTCATGCGTCATAGGACATTGATTTTCATATAGATTTACCACTATAGGAATATGGACCCTGATTGGTCTACATTCTTGCTTATTATACCTCTACAATATTGTCTCAACATATTTCCTTTGATTCAACCATATTTTCCCATTAACCCAATCTCTTTTAATTTCCATGCCCAAACTAAAATTTACAGCACCATTATCTTTCATGTCAAATTTAAAGGAAAATTGGGTTTTCACTTCCATGATGATTTCCTTGTCGTTTTCGATTAGTGGCATATCATCCACATAAAATATTGCATAAATAAAATAATCACCTACAAATTTGACATATACATAGTGATAAAATTTTCTCCTTGCAAAACCAAGCCCCAATATATAAGTATCATTTTTTTGATAACACATCCTTGGATATTTCTTTAACCCATACAAGGAATTTTTGGGTTGCAAACTAGCTCTTTCTTATGTTTCACTATAAGACCTTATGATTGTTTCATGTAGATTTCTTCTTCTACATCCTCGTGCAAGAATGGTGTCTTCATAACCATCTGTTCTACATCAAGATCAAAAGTAGCAACAATAGATAAAATAATTATAATAGAAGTTAACTTAGAAATAGGATAAAAAATTCACCAAAGGAAATTCCCTCTACCTAGGAATAACCTTTTGCTACTAACCAAACTTTGTGTTTCTCCACTTTACCTTTAGCATTCAACTTCTTCTTAAACACCCTCTTCCAACTAAAAACTCAACTAAATCCCAAGATTAATTCTTGTCTAAGGATACCATTTCCTTTACCATGGCATTTTTCTAGAGTTTACTGTCCTCTAAATTCACTACCTCACTAAAAATTCTAGGATCAACATCAGTAATATACAAATCAAAACTAAAATTAAAATCAGGTGGATTATACCATTATAGTTCCTTCTTTCTCGAACTAATCTCCTCAATATTGGATTACATGTTTCTTATTCTTCTTGATCATTTTCCTTTGTTAAGTCATATTCTTCATCCTATAACTTGAACTCTGCTACCTCTAGCACCTTTTCCCTTAGTGAAACTTCTTACTTGACATCAACCTTGACCTCTCTAAAGACTACATCTTGACTGTAAATAAATTTCCTAGTTATTGTTTGGAGAATTTTGTGGATGAGTTTTGAAGAATCATAAGTTGGAGATGAATCCACATTAGACATTTTGAATATATGTTTCAAGTCAAAATCAGGACCCATCATCAGGATTCTGAAGTTTCTAACCTTTTAAACCATCTTTATAACTAATAAAGATGCACTTTTCAACTTTAATGTTTATTTTAATTATATTTTCCTATGGAATGTGTACATAAGTATCTCAGCCAAAAACTTTGAGATGTTTAAGAGGATTTATTACTAGTCATATATCATGCGATTCTTGTCAACCAATGTTGATGAGGGTGATCTATTCGCCAAGTAACATGCATTAGCCACTACCTATTCCTATAATTCTAATCTTAACCCAACACCATTGATCATGCTCACTTTTTCATCAGTTTCTTATTCGTCCTTTCCACAATGTTATTATATTCAAGTGTGTATGGTTTAGTCTTATACCTCACTATTTTTAATTGGTTACAAAATTTATTAAACTAGTTCCCACATAATTCACCATTTTTTGTCTTGAACATCTTGGTTTCCCTCTCTATTTGATTCTCCACAACGACCTTGAATTCTTTAAATTTTCCAAAGACATCATATTTCTTCTGGAGGAAATAAATCCATGTATTTCTTGGGATGTCATATATGAACAAGACATAGTACACATTCTCTTAGTGGTGGAATAGGAACAAGTCCAAACACATCACTATGTATTAATACTAAAATTCTCTTTTGTAACACCTGTTAAGAATCCTACTTGAATTTGTTTACCATAAATACAATGTTCATAGAAATCAAGATATATGATGTAGCTAGACATAAATCCAACCATACCTTTACTAAGTAGTGCTCAAAGGCCCTTATCTCCAATATCCCTTAGTATTTGATGCCACGACATCATATTTTATCTAGAGAGAATATGGATTTTTACTTATTTATCTCCACCCTTAGCAACATGGATCATTGAAAGTGCTTCCCAATAGGTTGTAAAAAGTTCTAGTCCAAAATACCCCTTGCAATACCATTTTTCCTTTAACCATCATGTAGATTTCCTTTTCAAAACATGGTAGTTACACCTACATCACTCATCTTGCTTACATTTATTAGGTTTCTAGTCAACCATAGAATGCGTAGAAAATCACGCATTGATATAAGCCTTCCATCGTTGAACATCAATTTGATTTTTCCTTGTCCTATGATCTTGGTTATCATGTAATATCCAAGGAAAATTCCACCTCCATCATATCTTTTGTATTTAAAAAACTACTCCTTGTGAGGAGTCATGTGAAAAGAGGCACCTAATTTAATCAACAATTGTCATGAAGTACATGTGAGCTTGAAGAAGCCAAGTACACATCCCCTGATTCCTCTAATGAGGTCTTCCTTTCCATGGAGGGACCATTATTAGATACATTACTCTCCCATTGCTTTTGGATCTACAATTATTCCTAAAATTTCCTTCTTTTCCACATTTACAACCTATCCTTACAAATTTTACTGGAGATTTAGTTAGGGGAATTTTGAGGTCTAAAATTGGCCTCCTAAGAAATTATTAAATAATAGTGGAAATAATAAAATAAGATTTGATGACATCATCAAATTTTAGAGGGAAAAGAGAAAAAACTATTTTTTCAACTCGTATTATCAACTTATCTCCAAAATTTTTTACTCAAATTTCGAGCAAGAATACTCGTTGGATGTAAAATTTAATTCCTCATCTAAAGAGTACCCATGTTGCATATTTTCGATGGACCCTGCTAAATGAAAAATGAGAAATACATGAAAAATATTATTGCAATCACATTTTTTCATGTATTTCTCATTTTTCGCATAGCAGGGTCCATCGAAAGTATGCAAGATGTGTACTCCTTGGATGAGGAATTAAATTTTGCATCCAAAGAGTGCTCCCGCTCGAAATTTGAGTAAAGACTTTGGGAGATAAGTTGAAAATACGAGTTGAAAAAGTAGTTTTATTATTTTATTATTTTTTAATATTTTAACCCTTTTAATTAAAAAATGGTGAATCACCCCCCATGGTTGACATCATCATCTTGAATCCTATTGGTTCTTATAAAGTTTATTTTGGTTGTAAATTTTTATTAGGAGACCCATTTTAGACCTCAAAATTCTCCTAATGTTCTACCTCTAGATTTAGATCTCCCACTTGAAAACTTACTCTTATAACTATCTTATGAACATCCTCTTACAAATATGGAATCTATACTTTGACTTTCCATATTTTTTCTACTTCATATCCTCTAACAACTGGGATGAATCCACATCATCAAAACCTAAAGCAATTGCATTACTATCTATGGCTACAACTAGACTATCCCATGAGTCTAGTAAAGAGCACAATAAACTGATACACTTATTTTCATCAAAAATCTTAATGTCAATGGACATTAACTGACTTACCACAGTATTGAAAGCATTCTAATGCTCTGTCACTCGGCATCCATTATTCACCCTTAGATTGTATAGCTTATTCCATAAGATAAGTTTGTTTACCAAGGACTTACACTAATACAAAGTCGCTAACTTATTCCATAATGCCTTGGTTATAACTTCTCTTGAAGTATTTAGTAATACCAATCTATAGACAACCAAATTGTGTTTTTTGCATTATTGACCAACTTTTTCTAATATTTTTTTGATATTCCCATTGTTCAATCCCTAGATCCATAGTAACCCGTTGATCCTTGTCTACCAAAAGATATTTCATCTTGAGATTCCACAGCTCAAAACTTTGCCAATTAAATTTCTCAATCTCTTTTTTCAATTTCTAGCCTTTCTTTTCTAGCATAACAATCAACACTACAGATCTCCCATTGCTACAAGGTTTATAAGAAACCCAATATAACCAAATCGTTATCCATAAATGGGTCCCTTTGAAGCCAGTAACTACTTTGATGCCAAATGTAAAATTTAAACCTTATATAATAATGCATTGCATACAAAAATTCTTAATAAAAAGAAAAGTAAAACAATGGAAATCACATATTACATGAAGATATATCCTAGAAACCCAAATTGGGAAATCCAATAAACCATTTATATTTCACCTACAATTTTAGTCAATAATCAAATTCATTGTTTACATATAATATATATGATCCCATAGTATAGAAAACCCCTAATCCATTAACCTGGATTAGATTAAAACCTTAATTATTTATCATATTTAGATAAACATCAACTAAACCGCCATGTGGTAGAAAATCGCCAAAATAAAAAACCATGTGTCAAAAACCACCAAAAATGAATGTAAAAAACCACCCAAAAAAAACATTCAGGAGCTTCATCCCCACTATGACCCTCCTCGTTGTGCCTGACACATAAAAATCATGAATGGGGTTTTCCATGTAAAGAATATAACACACTTATAACATTAGGATAGAAATCAGGGCCTAGTGTAGAAGGTAACCATATATGTCCTAGATGTACTCATGCAACAAGGATCTAGTTTGTCAATGTAGTTCCTAAAAAATGTGGGGGGTAGGGTAACCCTTATTTGACCCTAATACTACTCTTAATAAAATTTGATATCTCATGTTTTATGTGTATACAACCAAGGTCTAAATCACATAAATGCATGATGGATAATAGTAAGGTCTCTAATATGCCAATGTGTTGCGCATATGGAACAATTCTCCATGGAGATGGAATCAAATATTTCTAAAAGTATACAAAATAGAAATAAAATTTCAAAGAGAGATGCCATGTCTCGTCAATGATGGCTTTGAGTGTGATCATGTGATCAATATGATAGTGTTTAGGTTGGAATCCATTTTTTTCTTTAGCTCAAAGTTAGCTCTACTCAATCTCCCTAGAGAGCTTCGAATGGAAGACAATAGCATAGAGTTAAGAAAATGTGTGGTCAATCGGTATCATCACGTAGTTATTATAATATTTTTGGAACCCCATACCAACCACCTAGTTGAAAAAGTTGATTGAGTGGTTCTCTAAAGCATGAACACCTTGCTTAAATAGTTCTATATGGAATCATTCCTCATCCACTAATTTTCTAGTGTTCATCATATAAACGGCCTCCCAAATATCTTAATATGAGAATAAGAGGAAATGATGGACGAGATAGGTAAATTGTATTAGGGCTTTCCCAAGGACATCATAAAGGGAGGAGGTATGGGTGAACATGGAATTTGTATTAGGAGGAAGAGGAGAATGGTGAGGGAAGAATGTGCATAGGAATTTTTTAAGGAAGTAGATAAGGGAAGCACACAACTTACATCTCCTTCGGGAATTTGAAGAGGTACTTCTTGTGGTGGATAAGGTGGTGGTATAAAGCCTCGGGATGGGTGTAGGAAGGGTGATTTTTAATGAAGGCGTTCCAAATCTGACTGTGGACATTTTTACATTCATTTTCATATTTTTATTCATGGGATGGGAGGCTAGTTTTAAGTGAATGACAAGTGGATCTATTTTGGTGGGGACAGGATTGAAGATTAACTTCCAAAATGGTGAATGAAAGACAAATGTGTTTGGCATCCACAGAAGTGAAGAAATGGAGCTAAGAATATGATGGGAGCATGTAGTTGACATGGGAAGTAAATATATCAAGATCACCCTCATCAAAGAAAAAGGCAGTATAAGGTGGGTCTAAGAGGGGGGTTTTAGGGGAGTAGGGTTGTCAACCTAAACAAATAAAGATCGAAGAGTGCAGTCAACTAAGATGATGGGAGTCACTAATAAATGGTGGATAGAAGGGAGAAGATCCTTACTAGATAGGACATCTCCAAAGTGAGGTTGGTAAGTGAAGAAATAATGCCCCCATAAGTAGGGGAGGTCGTTTAGGATTGATAACTCATGGGATTCACTGAGTTACAAGAGGTGATTTCCATAACCCATAAGATCCTCGACAACATATTGAGATAATCAAGGGAGTATTATTTAATTTGGACCTATTTCCTAAATTCAATACATGTACACTTAAAAATCAAATAGAGGAATCTAAAAATATAAGGTTTGAGCATTAAAATAACATACTAAAATGGAATCCCCCATATTCAAGTACTTACTAATATGAAATGGACAGAAGTAAAAAATTTCCACGTAGATGTTTCTGGTTAAAGAAATAAATAAATTGAGTTTGATCCATATGAAATTAGTAAAATCATTTGAGACCATTAAAAAAACCAAATCCCCAATGGGGTTCTTAGTCAAGCATGCAACTATGTATAAACCTTTAACACCACCTAAAAATCTAATCTATTGTCGATAATTCGAAATCCAATGATAATATTCTATGTTTGGGAGTGGCTAGACAAGGTTTATGTCTATTTAAGTGATAAATATGATAGAAGATGTACCCAAAGCATTGAATATCATGCTCAGAGATTACTAGAAATATCTATTTCCATTCCATCAAACTATGAGATATATAAACCTTATTTCCTCCCTTAATGAGACCATTATTTAGAAACCATGGGTTGGGAGTAGCCTTGGGGAGAGGAATCCTGACATATGGCCAAAATGTTATGAATGACTAGCCATTTCCCTGCCTTTCATGCTACTATGACCAATTCCCTATAATGTTTTATCTCTACAACTTTGGATTGAATGAGATCCTCTTATAAAAATAATTTTTTGGGATGGGAGAATAGTATACACTTAGCATGAAGCACTCAAAACTAACCAAATTAATAGTGTAGAGTCAAATCCATACCAAGCAACGTCAAGAGTTAGGCCTAAAATACCAAGGTTACCTCAAAGGATCAAGGTGGCCACCTGTAAAATGTCTAAGGAAGGAGAGAGTAAGGGAAGCCCCTAACCTTCAAATTTATTTATTGAACTATCTAATTGTGCTATTCCATTATCTTTCCTTGAATAAATTTCTAAACCTTAGTAAGAGGGTATCTATTCCTTGCACCTAAACCTATGCCCATAATTTAACATGTCTTTGTGTTTCTTCTTTAAGAGTGGCTTGCTAAATCCATATTATTCTTGTTGATTTTTAGTGCTTGTAAGGCGTCTTGCACTTAATTTTATTTTATCAATTTCCTTAGAGATAGGTTCTCTAATTCCATATTTGTGACTCAAAATGATAGAGTTCTCACTTATACTTGTATATGCTTAAAAATCCTGATAAACCTACAAATATAAGGTACTAATATATCAATGTATGTAGAAAGGGAGACTATGGGGTAAGTTTTGTATGCCTCTCCCCCACTGTGGATACCTATTCCTTTGCCACCCACTCAATAATTTTGCACCAATCAACATAGGAATGGGTTGTGTGCTTTCTAATCCAAAATAGGAGGGAGTGAAGGGGGTGGGGGGTAAAGGTGTGAAAGAATGGGAGATATGGGAGGGGGTTTTATGTGGAGATGTGAGGTGGAATTGTGAGGAGGGGGGTCACATAAAGAGACTAAGTAATGGGCATGGAAGATGAGGGAGGTGATACAAAGAGTCTAATTAAAGGGCATGGAAGAGGAGGGAGGGGTGGAAGAAGGAGAGAAAGGGGTGTACATCAAGCCAAAAAAACTAACTCCCACAAATGAAGAGTTCATCCAAACATGGGTTCTAGATATTGAGGGTAGAGGGTTACAATAAAATAATTTCATAAGGGTCAAGCTATAGGAAGGGAAAGTTAGATATATTGTGGTCCAATCAGCAAGGGAATGGTAAATACTTCAATCTCACATTGGGTATGAGTCATGTGCACATGAGGGTCAAGAGGAGAACTCACAAGATAGGATCACATGATCTCATTGGTTAATGTTTGCAATCATAGTTGAGAGGAATCATGTACCCTCATAGAACAAGGGTTGTAGTTGCAATAGAAGAAAGGCTAGGCTGCTTTCCAAACCTGCGAGTTACAGTCATGTAACTCTATATGGGTTGAACTACAAATGAGCCAGAGAGATCATGGGCCAAGCTAGAAGGTTGTGAAGAAGACTGCAATCTCACACTAGATATAAACCACATGCATGTCAGGGTTTATGATAGGATCCATAAGACAGGCTCACATGAGTTCAGGGACTAAGCATTGCAGTCATCACCAAGAAAAGGGAAACTTATGCCACCTTCCTCTAAGTATATTACCTAGAAATAGAAAATTCTAAACAAAATTGATATATTGGGTGAAACATATTCTTGATTTTAAAGTTGAGAATGCATCTAGTTAAAAATTTAAAGCCTTCAAGAAAATAATAGAACCCTCATTGATATCAAATATCATGGCTAAATTATACAATCATTTTCAAGGATGCAAACAACATATGATCTACAGTAAAGGTTAAAAAATTAATATCGAGGCATTTGCGATCTTGAATTAGGATTATGGAGATTACAAACCAATCAATGTTTAAAAATTAAATTATTAAACATGTAGGGGGGGGTGGGCTAGGTAACTTCAATACATAATAGAAATGCTAAATAGTAGGAAAAATCAATTGGGATATAACTTTGCATTAACAACCTATTTGGTTTAATCAATTTTAAAAATTATAAGGTATCATTTATCCCTATATTTGTACTTGCTAACTATAATATTCAATGCACAACAAAGGAATATAAAAATATAAGCAAAAAGTCATAGATTTTATGAAGTGTATCTTTGACTGTAAAGCCAAGAGTGCATCTAGTTGGATATTGAAAGCCTTCAAGAAAATAGCAATGTCCTCATTGATGGTGCATGCCATGGATAAATCATACAATCATTTGTTTAGATGCAAGAAATTTCTAATTAGTAATAAAAATTTCAAAATTTATATCAAGGTATATGTAATAAGAATGTATACCAGTCAATGCATCAAAATTCAATTATTAAACATGTCGAAGGACCTTTGTAACTTTACTATACAACACAAAATTTAAAATTGGTAATATCATTCAATCGAGAGATTGGTATATAGTAGCAAACCATCAATTATAATTAACTTTGAATGTTTTAAGTATAATGCACAATTCATTATTTTGGATATAATAATCAAGGTATGGATGGATACTCTACTACTTTCTTGTGCATTCTTTCAGGATAATTCTGAAATGGAAGCCTACAATGATTTCTTCTTTACAACAACTAATCAAATAATTATTATTTTAAATACACTTATATTCAACCAACAAAAATCTATTAAATTTATATAGTTTTTTTAATTATTGATAGTGTTGTTGTTGCATAACCTTAGGGTTTCTTATACATGGTCATCCATGATTAGCTCCATGAGATGGGGTTTCCCCCACCTTCAATCAAATTTTTTCAAGAGTTAATAAATATTCTGGATCTACTGGTATTCCCTTACAATCTCCTCATCTTTTACATCCTCTTCATAGAGCAGTTGGGTGAAGTGGGGTTTCTATTTTTTCATAGAAATCTTAGTTTTTCTGGAAAAAAAAAAACTTCATTGGGTGCGTCTTGGCAAGCTAGAAATACAAGGTGTTTCCTACCAAAAGAAGTGAAAGATCTAAAATATGAGGTTAAATCCAAAAATATTGGAGAATATATCCAATATATGCAAGATCATGCTTTGATTTGCAAGTTCATTTGAAAATTATCTAATTGGCTAGATCCAAAATAAATGGAACCTCCATGGTCAAATAGAACTAGAGCTAGGGGCCAAAGGATTCTTCATAGCCATTTTCTCCAACTTGGAAAACAAGGTTTTTGAAGGAGGGTCATATTTTTTAAATAATGAAAAGCTCTTCATGTGATTTTGGAAGGAGGAATATAATCCAAAGAAGGAAGACGTCCTTGTTTCCCTAGTGTCGGATTAGATCTTTTCTCTTCCAAAGGAATATTGGGAAGAGGAAATCCTTGAATTCATCGACAATGCCATTGGAAGTTTTTTCAAGATCTCATAGGAAAATAGGAGAGTGATTTCCACATCATATGCTCGAATATACGTTTATATGAATATCTCCCAACCTCTTCCAACTTCAATAGATATTTATTATTAAGATAACCTTTGGAAGCAACATCTAGATTATAAACATGTCCCCTTTAGATGCATATGTTTTCATTAAGATGTTGAGAAAATAAGATGCTATTAGATTAGGATTGATTTCTATTAAATTGATAATTACATGTGAATTTTTTTTGGCTTCATATTAAATTCATATCCTCTTCATCAAGCAATTACCAAAAATGTATAAAACATGAAGATCACAAAGAGGCAAAGGACATGAGAAATTAGGCT
This sequence comes from Pinus albicaulis, assembly GCA_034641835.2. Taxonomy (NCBI): domain Eukaryota; kingdom Viridiplantae; phylum Streptophyta; class Pinopsida; order Pinales; family Pinaceae; genus Pinus; species Pinus albicaulis. The sequence goes on from CM076575.1 coordinate 909,798,457, forward strand.
TCAATCCATGGAAAAAACCCATAAAGGGGGAACCCAAATAAATCATCTTCTTATAGAATTAGATCAAAATGAGATATCCAAGACCCAAGATAAATACCAAGACTTCCACAAAGACTCCAAGTCAGCCCTCCTCTAAGTCTTCTCCAACAAGTCAAACTAGTCAAACTTCTGAAATTTTGTTGAAACTGTAGAAAAGTTTGGTCTTGCAATGAAGGCCAAATTTTAGCCCTGTAATAGCCTCATAAAACCTTAGAAAATCTGGCAAGAGTGGACAGAATGAGGGGAAAAAACACATATTTCTCTCTCCTTTGACTTTCGTTGATTTTCTTCCTTTTCTTGCACAAAAATTGATGTGTATGGATGATTCAATGAATTGCACCTCAAGCGGTCGAGTTGACTCATATTTATAATTGTCTAGGAGGTCGAGTAGTTTCCTCTTTAAGCCAACTTGACTAAGGAGGGTTGACTTGGTCTTGTGGATGACATTTTGACTCTTTGACTCAAAATAAAATATTTTTACCTTTTCTTATAACAATTCCAAATGGTACTTTGACTCAATTACATTTATTTTACTCATAATAAATTTTATTTTTGACTCAATTGACGTTATAAGCATGAATAACATGATTTTACTAAAAATAAAATAATAATAATGAATATAATAAATAAATTAATAGTATATTTGAATTACATTATGAATATCGGCACTTGTTACATTTCCAACACTCCCTCTTAACAAGGGAGGGATTCATAATGACAAAACATGATACTCTCAAGTTGAAATATTCTCATAAGGGATTCAGATTGATAAGCATCAACATAACCAACATTGTCAAAAAATAGCAAGGCCTTGACTAATAAGCTTTGTCTCTCCACTAGATCGGAGCAAAATGTTGGGAGCCATAAATTTGAACACCACCACCTCTCAAGCCACATACCCCATCTGGATGTTCATCAGGTATGTCCTCACAGGACTATCCTTATCTTGGATACTCATCCTCAAAGAATATCAGTCCCCGAGACTACTCTTATATTGGATAAAAATCCCCAAATAATATCGGTCCAAAATGATTTTCCAATCCACCATTATCCTCACCATGCCTTCACTAGGATTATGGCTATTAGTCCTAGGCATAGTGCATGACACATGGAGAATACAGTGTCCACCCTCACTACCTCTCAACCAGGGAAGATATCCTCACTCCCTCTCAAACAAGGATAAATAACCACAAGCCTAATCTTGTCTCAAAATATTCATCAATCCATTGACTATTTTTTCTTTCGTGGAGATTTGTTTGTAGCTTCTTGACTTCTATCTACATAAAACCATAATGAGCTACGACCTTCCTGGTTTTCTTAAAATATCCATATCGAATCCAATGTGCCATCAAATAGTTCATAAAATGAATTATGGATCCAAACTTCTTCGTAGATGATTTGTACAAGCCTTCACATCTTCTTTCTCCGTATTGTAAAAACAATTTGTGTCACGCTCTTCCAAGAAATCATGTCAGCTCCCAATTATCAGTATTATCTATATTAGCATCAGTGTAATCGACCCAATAAATGTGCTCTTGAATCAAACCAATCAAATATCCCTCTTTCCAATTGAAGTAGGTGAACTTCTTCTTTTGTACTGCCATCAAACCAACTTCTTCTTCCTCCTTCTCAATCGTCATGCTTTTCCATGTTCTTCAAATTCTTCCATCTACTAATCAAGCTTACATAGATCTTGTCTTGACCTACAACCTTTATTGGAAGAATATGAAAGAACAAAAGGAAGAGTACAAAGATAAAATAGTAATAGTAGTTGTTATCACTTCCCTAATTTTGAGGCTGAAGGTAGAATCCTGGAGGCAACATCAAAACCGCTTCGAGCCTAGGATCTAGCCCTCCTAGACCCAGAGAGGGATCTCTCTATTGGATTTAGATTTGTTGATTGGGAATTTTAGGCTAGTTAAGATAATAAGAGGAATTTGGTTTGGTGGGGAAAGCAAGGAAAAAGGGCCATTGGGCGATGGAGTCAAAGGGCTCGGGTGACCAATTTGCGGAAGTAATCAAGCAGGAGTGAAACGGGGCAAGCTAGGAGTACTACTTTGGATCTCTGAGAATGAAATGGAGTGTGAAGATATAGGAAAGTGGGAATCAGTAGAAATTGAGGGGCATTTAAGAATTCCTCAACTATACTAGAGTTCAATGCTCAGCAGAAACTGAGGAGAAACTAAGAATTCATTGGTTTAGCATCAGTGGAAAAAATAGACTATTGTAGATTCAACTAGAACAGGGTGCTCTGAAAACAAATCTTATTCATCATTTTCTATTCTACAAATTAGAATGCAGAAATACTAAGACAACATAACAATGAGTAACAAATAAAACAGGAGAAAATTCACCATTTGGTGCACCACTTGAATCCTGGAAAATTCTCTTGAATTACTTTGCAAGAAGCCACAACATTACAGAATGGGACTCAGTCCCTCATTCAGGTCCTCCCCCCCCCCCCCCACTTCGAACAGTGAAGTATATATCAAGATTACTAACTGAGTAAAATCCTTAACAATTACTTTATTTCTCACTACATAATAGAGAGGGACATAGCATCACTGGACACGAGTAAATAAAACTACTGGAGTTATGAAGATTGTTGGACATTTGGCATTTTGATCCCCTGCAATTAGGTTTGTCATATGCTTGCTGGTGTGAATTCTATCAAGCCCGAAACTTGGGCTATCTAACAGTATCTAGAGCGCTACATATGACTTGAAATTCTTATCTTGTTCAAATCTCTCATCTCCTCTCTGAAAATAGAAAAGACTGTTACAGAGCTAAAAACTGGGCCAAATTTGCTGAAAATAGGGCGCACTCAGACATTTATTTCTCCACAACGGTGACACCTATGCGAAATATGAGATAGGTTATTTTTATTTTCCCCGTTCTGGTAAAAAACCTCGTTGGATTCTCAAAATTCATCTCCAGCTCTCCACAACAGTCACCGCAAAATCATGACCAAAACAGGAAAAACAGAAATCTGAAAAATAGGGTTGAAAGATGGCTTTGATTCTCCCAACTGAAGACACCTGTGAAAAATATGGGAGAGGTTTTTGTTCTTAAGCCTGTTATGAACAAAAACCTCTCTCAGTTTTTCAAAATTCGCCCCATTCTCCCGAAATATATCTTGCAAAGATATTCTTCAAACTAGATAAAAACGATTTTTTATTTTGGGAAAGCGGGTTTTAAGGAGAAAAAGTGGTATTTTAGACCCCCCCAGAAGTGGTAAGTGGTAATAGGTGGGGGGGGGGGGGGGGGGGTGTCTGAAATCATGAGAGAATGACACATAAAGGGTGCACGTTTTGAAAACCACCTATTTCGGAGCCCCCCTGTGAGGATAAAGTTAGGATGGTAGGGGGGGCCGAAATGCAATGTACGGCGTCAAATTAAAGTTTTGGTGGGTGGATGAGGTGGACAATGGTGGGGGGTTAACTCCATGATGTGACATGTAAACTTTAGGATATATTTTATTTTTATTTTTATATTTTCATTTCTTATTTTTATTTAATCAGAAGCTTGTTTATGCATGTAATGACGAAAATGATGGATGGGTGAAAAAAGGGAGAACAAGGGCATGAAGAGTGTGGCAGGGAGATGAAAGGTCAAACAAAAATGGATGGAGGGGGAGAATGAAATTAACCAAGCCCAACATATGAAGACAATTTCGATTCATGCATCCATGCAACACCATAATAATATATGACAAATACTTATGTTGCGGCATTCTGGAGCAGTGTGGGTGGAATTTTTTATCGCTTACTTCTTTTAAATATGCTCCATGAAGAATTTGATTCGGGATGCTTTTGAAAATGAACCTCACTTTGCAGGGTAAAATATTTTTTTCGTCCTGCAAGCCAAACCAATACATATAATTCAGCAACCATGATTCCCCTATAATTATATGGTCCTAACAGTGACTCCATCTGGGGAATGTTGCCCTCCTTGTGAGGTAACAGAGAACTACAGATATCTGAATTCGGTGGCCAGTTCCTTGGTGATTAAGGTGAAAACAATCTACTCTTCCACAAGACCCCTTTAACTTGAAAATTTGAATGCTAAAATCTGAACTATGTCGAAATAAAAAAAGGAAAGAAATCTTAAGTTGACGACTGAAAGCAGTCTGAAAATAAAACTGGAAAGATTCTCAGGGTGTTGAGCTTATTCACACATCTACCTACTCTAGTCTAAAAAATTGTCCCATCAAATAATAATCAGATTTCCAATGTAACCAGTCAAGCAAATGATTTCTTAACTGATTCTTGCTCCCTTCTTTGAGCAGGCTGAGAAAATAAAATGACTGCTCCCATCTTATCTGCTGTTGAACATAAGTGTTCAACTTTTTCCTTGAATGTTGCAAAAAATTGTCCATGGCATAATATACTCCTTCTCTGAATTATTCTAAGAGGTTAGCAAAGGGATCTTGGACAAACACATGGTACTGAGGATTCACATGACCAGCTTCAACTATGACTACTCTTCATTCAAACTGATCAGGCTCTAGATCCTTCTCAAAGAGAATATCTTTATATTCTCCCTGATTATCTAATGTGGCATCTTCATGGTATGCCATTATTTTGTCCTCGAGAAAATCTAATATATCTTGATTGAGATTGCTAGATTATTTCTAAAGACCATCTTGTTGATGAGAAAAAGTGATTTCCGGCAATGAGCTTTCTTGAGGATGTGCAATAACATCAGCATCAATCTGTTCTATATTTGTTTCTTCAGGAGGAAAGACTCCAATATAAATCATCAGTAGGGCCAATAGAATTTATCTCCCGATGAAATAAATATTGAGGAGTTTGCTGCATGTTTAGAATTTGATTAATCTCTTCTTCAATTAAAGGAGGAGGCAGCCTTTGTTTTCTTTGGAAAAAGCAACATTTTTTTCTTTCCCTAGCGAAGAATGACTCTCATGCTTAACGTTTTCTTTAGTTTCATACAAAAGAGTAGGCAAATTATCATTTGTCTCTAAAGGTAGATCATGTGAATTTACTTTCATTTCTTTATTCATCTCATTTTCAGCTATCCTCCCTTGATTATCATGACAGATAACATGAGAATGGAAACCATAAATTTCTTCTAAGAGATCCTCATCATTCATATCTACTAGGTCTTCCTCAATACTTTCAATGTATTGTATGAAAACCTCAAACTTATCACAACAGTTTTCCACTAATGAAAAATAAGGGGAATGTCATTTATAACGCACATAAAACACTTTGTGGAAATCATTTAAAGAAAACAAGCTACCAGGGTTTAAACCTTCATACCATTCCCTCGCTTTTCCATCTAATGTTTCCATGAACATATTCATGTGGCAGTCCTCATGTCGTTCAACTTTCAACTTCCATGAATGAATATGAAATTTAATGAGATGCAACCAAGTGTCATCAACATTCTCTTCTTGAAAATAGGAAGATTTCGTTTCCAATTTACCTGATGCATTTTGTTTGGGAAGCCTGGAATGTAGTCTCTATTCATGGGAGCATATCTCCTTGCAACTGATCCCATTTTGAGCTTGTGGAGTCGACAGTGAATCTTAATTTTTGGATTTTATTTCCAATGGATTCATCAGGTGAATGGAACAGCCTTCTGATGTTTGACTTCTGTTCACCGTCAAAAGCCAAAACTGAACTTGAAAAGTGTTACTGAGGAAGATAAAATCGTCCCCATTATGGTCACCATTATGTTATCACTTCATAATTCTGAGGTTGGAGGCAGAATCCTAGAGGCAACATCAAAACCACTTCGAGCCTAGGATCTATCCCTCCTAGACGCAGAGAGGGATCTCTCTGTAGGATTTAGAATTGTTTATTGGGAATTTTAGGCTAGTTAAGATAAGCAGAGTTGGGTTTTAAATTTGGTTTGGTGGGGAAATTGAGGAAAAAGGGCCATTGGGCAATGGAGTCAAAGGACTCGGGTGACAAATTTGCGGAAGTAATCAAGCAGGAGTGAAATAGGGCAAGCTAGGAGTACTACTTTGGATCTCTGAGAATGAAATGGAGTGGGAAGATACAAGCAAGTGGAACTCAACAAAAATTGAGAGGAAGTTAATAATTCCTCAACCATACTGGAGTGCAATGCTCAGCAAAAACCGAGGAGAAACTAAGAATTCCTTGTTTTAGCATCAGCGGAAAACATAGACTATTGTAGAATCAGCTAGAACAGGGTGCTCTGAAAACAAATCATATTCATCATTTTATGTTCTAAAAATTAGAATACATAAACACTAAGACAACAAAACAATAAATAACACATAAAATAGGATAAACTTCACCATTTGGTGCACCACTTGAATCCTGGAAACTTCTCTTGAATTACTTTGCAAGAAGCCACAACATTACAGAATGGGACTCAGTCACTCATTCAGATCCCCCCGCCTCTATACTTCGAACAGTGAAGTATATATCAAGCTTAATAACTAAGTACAATCCTTAACAGTTAATTTCTTTCTCACTACATAACAGAGAGGGACATAACATCACTGGACATGACTAAATAAAACTTTTGGAGTTATGAAGACTGTTGGACATTTGTTATTTTGAACCCCTGTAATCAGGTTTGTCATATGCTTGCTGGTGTGAATTCTATCAAGCCTGACACTTGGGCTATCTAACAGTATCTGGAGCACCACATATGACTTGAAACACTTATCTAGTTCGAATCTCTCATCTCCTTTCTGAAAATAGAAAAGACGGTTATAGAGCTGAAAACTGGGCCGAATTTGCTGAAAATGTGGCACACTCGGACATTTTTTTCTCCCCAAAGGTGACACCTATGCAAAATATGGGAGAATTTATTTTTCTTTGCCCCATGCTGGTAAAAAACCTCTCTTGGATTCTCAAAATTCATCTCCATCTCTCCGCAACAGTCGCCGCAAAATCATGACCAAAACAGGAAAAACGGAAATCTGAAAAATAGGGATGAAATGTGGCTTTGATTCTCCCAACTGAAGACACCTGTGAAAAATATGGGAGAGGTTTTTTTTCTTCAGCCCATGCTGAACAAAATCCTATCTCGGTTTTTTTTAATTTTCTCCCATTTTCACAGAATCTCTCCCGTAAACAGACTAATCAAACTGCCTAAAAACGGTTTTTTATTTGGGGAAAGTGGTTTTGAAGGAGAAGAAGTGGTATTTAGGACCCCCTTGAAGTGGTAAGTGGTAATAGGGGTGGGGGGTGGGACGGGTCAGAAATCATGATAGAATGACACATAAGAGGGGGCCCACTTTTTGAAAACCACCTATTTCGAACCCCCCTTTGAGGATAAATTTAGGATGGTAGGGGGGCCGAAATGCAATGTAGGCCGTCGGATTAAAGTGTTGGTGGGTGGATGAGGTGGAAAGTGGTGGGGAGTTAACTCCATGATGTGACATGTAAACTTTAGGATATAGGTCATTTTTATTTTTTTATTTTCATTTCTTATTTTTATTTAATCCTAAGCTTGTTTATGCATGTAATGATGAAAATGATGGATGGGTGAAAAAAGGGAGAACAAGGGCATGAAGAGTGCAGAAGGGAGATGAAAGGTCAAAAAAAAATGGATGGAGGGAGAGAATGGAATTAACCGAGCCCAGCATATGAATACAATTTGTATCCATGCCTCCATGCAACACCAGAATAATATATGAGAAATACCTATGTTGTGGCATTCTGGAGTAGTGTGGGTGGAATTTTTTATCGCTTGCTCCTTTTAAATATGCTCCATGAAGAATTTGATTCCAGATGCATTTGAAAATGAACCTCACCTTGCAGGGTAAAACATTGTTTTCATCCTGCAAGCCAAACCAATACATATAATTCAGCAACCCTAATTCCCCTATAATTATAGGGTCCTAACAATAGTAATCAAGGAGATGTAGGGTACTTATCTTTTTGAAGAAGGTCATCTCCCTCTTAAATCTTATACTTGTTTTCCAACCTTGTTTTTGTAATGTCATTCTTGTCATTTTCAAGAGCTTGGTTTTATTTTAATAAGGGAAATTATTAGTTAGGGTTTATATTCCTAGGGTTTCCTAACTCAAACTTTTTCTAGCGTTTACAAACCCTAGATTCTCCACAATCTTCAAAATATTCCATTTAAGAATTGAAAATTCAACAATCATGCTATAGAATTATTTACAAAACACTAATGATGCTTAATATACATGATATTCTATTCCTTGATCATGAAACCTAGTCTACATATGCAAGGAGATACTTCAAATGATAGCATTTCAATGATATCTATTCAAGCCCTTTTATCATGGGTTTCTAAGAGATCATCATTATGTAATATGCACTACAAGTCAATAAGTTTTATAGGTACCCTTTTCAGTCTTACGTCATCCTTGCAAATATCTATTCCTTTGCCTTTTCTTCACTTGTCATATACCAACTTGCTCCAACAAAGGTGCCCTAATCCTTGAACCATTGTAATAGGATACAAACTATGGAGTTTCTTTGGGTTGCTAGCTTTGTTTTGGTTTCTCCCAAATTTCGCATACAGGTTAGCTTCATTGAGATGATTATTCCTTCCTATATGTATAGGAATTTATGGTTGCTTCATAAATCCTCATATATCTACTCATATTTTCTCCATTCTCGTCCTTCAAGATGTCACAAGTCTATCTTTAATTGGCATTAAACCTTTATACATGTATTAAAATATTATCCTTCTTACATAAAATATGTTCATTGATATGTAAAACCCTCTCATGTCCCTTAAATATTCTTGTATAACCATAGAACTATGTACCTTCGAACTATGTATATCACAAAAGATAGTGCCTAATATGATGTCACTAAATCTTCATTCTACAATAGAGTTCTCAAATTCTTATCTTATAATTGTGTTTATTCCTTCTAATGAGCCAAACCAAAATATCATAGGTATATTTTGTATTAAATAAATGTCCCTCAGTTCCTTGTATACAGTGCCTCAGAGTTAACATTATTCATCATTTCGGGTGCCTCAAAGAAGTGATGTCACAGAGAATTTTGTGAACTATAGTGTTGTAGAGGGCTCGGATGTCATGTATAGTGTATTTTGTTTGATGTCATCATGTATGATTATTCCTATAGCTCACATTACAAAATGTTAGTCTCCTTGTAATGTTACTCCTATGTCTTGCATCATAGCAGAGATAATAGACTCCCTCATACAGCTTTTATACTTCTGAAATTATTCATATTGTTCTTTGTTGCTTGCCTCAACAAATTTTCAATTGCTTCAAAAATGGATGTATATGCCTACGAGATATTTGCTTCAGATTGCTTAAGTGATTTTTATTAATATTTTTTCATAAGTGATTGGATACCTTTTCAGAGGGATAAAACTAGTAGTCTGGATGCTTCCATAGAAGGTTCAGATACCTCTTCAAAGATATTCTTATTCGCATAACACATCTTGGATATTGCATAGATATGTTGTTACAGTGAACTCAAGTAACACAGTGATATAGATATCATAGGAAGCTTGCTTCAATGTAGTGAAATGTAGTGAAATGTGCCACGGGAACTCATATTAACCTAGAGAGATATGTCATAGTAACTGGCATCAATATATGTACCATAGAGACTTGCATTGTTAACACAGAAATAGGTGTCTTAACTTGCTCGCATTCCATAGAAGAAGGTACCTCATATTTCTTGTGTATTGCTTTAGAATTCCTTATTCAAATTTTCTATTCTGGTCTTAGAGTTTCATCGAAAACACATTCTTATCTTGGATTTATCCTTTCAATCTCGGGCTACATTCCTTTAGGATTTGACCTAGTTTTCATTCTCACATACCTTTTCAAGTAACTTTTAACTCTTAAGGAACAAATTATAAAGGTTTCAAACCTCTTGGACAGATTCTCTAGACCATAGTCTCAAACTTGAATATAGACTTTTAGACTACAGACAAAGTGTATAGAGGAGTAATTACTTGTAAAAGGAGAATAGGTTGTTATGAAAGTGCTTCCAATAACGTTGATGATGCTTCCAAGAATTTACAAAGATGTTCTTTAGTGGTGGATGCTATAGTGATGTCTTCGGGGATGACTATTATAATAATGTCTTCAAGCTGCTATAGTGACTTCTTCAATAATGAGTGATTACTTCTGCAATGATGACCTTCAAATAATTTCTCCTTTACTTTTATAGAGGGAGGGAGAATTGTTGTAATCAACTCTTCAAGCTGCAAAAAATGTGATCTTCAAAATTCCTTCCTTTCACCATAGCTTTGATACCATGTTGAGAAACAAAGATGCTAGTGGATTAGGACTGTTTTCTCTTAACTTGATAATAAGATGTGAATGTTTGATGGGTTCATATTAAATTTATATTCTCTTCATCAAGAAATTACCAAAAATTTACAAAACATGAAGATCACAAAGAGACATAGGACACAAGAAGTTAGGCTCCAAGCTAGAGAAAACCCCACAAAGGGGAAAACCCAAAGAAATCTTCCTCTTATAGAATTAAATCAAAGTGAGATATCCAAGACTACCACAAATACCCTAGGTCAATCCCCCTCCAAGTATTCTTCAACAAGTCAAAGTCAAAAAAGTCACCATTGGCCAAACCTTTGAATTTCTGTTAAAACTATAGAAAATTTTGGCCCTGCAATTGCCTTAGAAAACCTTATAAAATTTCGCATGTGTGGATAGAATTAGGGAATAAAAGTCATATTTTTCTCTCCTTTGAATTCTCTCTCTCTCTCTCTCTCCCCTTTGACTTTCATTGATTTTCTTCATTTTCTTGCACATAAATCTATATCTATGGATGAGTGAGTGAATTTCACCTCAAGTGATCAAGTTGAATCATATTTATAGTTGTCCAGATGGTCAAATGGTTGCCTCTTTAGGTTAACTTGACCAAGGAGTGCCGACTTGGTCTTCTAGATGAAATTTTGACTCTTTGACTCAAAATAAAATATGTTTTCCTTTTCCTACAAGAAGTCCAAATAGGACTTTGACTCAATTACATTTCTTTAACTCATAATAAATTTTCTTTTTGACTCGATTGACCCTATAAGCATGAAGAACGTGTTTTGAATGAAAATAAAATAATAATAATGAATATTATAAATATATTAATAAAAAATTTGAGTTACATTTCTAACAGAATATGGGCATATTTTTAGGGACTACCAAATGAAAAGGAATCACCCAAAGAACATCCATCTCAAAAAGAGAAATACGATTGGGGAAAATTCCCAAAGAAGAATAAATTTAAATCCTTGGGTTGCCTCAAATGTTTTCCAGATCCCTATATCTGGAAATAGGTTTGAGTATCTCTCCTCTCCAAAGGAGTCTCCAGAGAAAGACAATATTCAACCAATATTGCAACTAGCATAAGGAAACACCCCTAATCCCTTATTGAATCCTCTAGAGCTTGTGTGAAATTTTCTAGAAAATTACCAGCAAAGTCCATTACTATAGGAAATGGTTCACTCCCTATCAAAATAATTTGAAATAAAAGATGAAGAAAAATTCTACTAAAAGACATGGATCTCAATTATCTAGGGATGACTACCCTTACAGAATAATCACATGAAAACGATATAAAGAACATGTGATTTCATTACATTAGGATTCTTTACAAGGCTTATCTCTGGTACAAGGCATAAGGCTATTTGAGCTCGAGTTCTTCAAAGTCTTTTCCTAGGGTTCACACAAAGGTTTTCAAGGTTGTATCTAGAAAAGACAAGGAATCCAAAAGAAAGATTGCAAGAGCAAGAAGGTAGATTTAAGCAGAGGGTGAAAATTTAGTCAACTTGGGGAAAGTCATGTCAATGTCAAATGCATTTCCTCTCTTGAATTCTCGAACTTTCTAGGATTTTTCTTGATCTGTATGTTGGTTCAATTTACTAAGTAAACTAACATAAGTATTTACTTATCAATCCGGGTTTGTAAACTTGGAAGCATGTCCAAAATATATGGATTTCATATGTAGTCAATTTTAGAAGACAAAGTATAGAAGTTACAAGAAATGCATATTACAAATATATTATAGATTCTAAGATTTATGGAAATGAATATTACAAATATAAAATCTAACTAAGTAGTTTATGATTCAATATGTAATAAGTGAGGGACGAGGCTCCTAGCTTAGGAGATCCTGATTGTCCTTCCCCACTGTACTACCTTCATGAAGAGAAACCAAATAACTGATTAAAAATAGTTTATGATGTATAAAAAGTAGGAGAAGAGGCTCCTAACTTAGGAGGTCCATGTTTTCCTTCTTTACAACTCTATTCCATCATTGTTACCATTGCATTAAAACTAGAAATTCAAGAAATAACTCAAGCAAAGAAAAGAAGATGAATTTTAGTTGTTGTTCTTGATCGGATAGAAGGAGAATTTAAATTAAACTCTTGTTTGGCCCTTCATATGCAGATTATAATTAAACCATGAATCATCAGCAAACATAAGAAGTCTTCACACATCTAAATGACTGAATAATCTGAAGCAAAACTAGTTCATGAAAATTATGCTAGATTAACCAAAAAGTGTACTTAGCTTGGTGTGGGGGCCCTCCACCCTTGCCTTGCACACTTGAAGAAATTCTCAGCTACAGAAAATTTGATCAATCATCCACAGCATGAATAGAAAATAGAAGGTGGAACTGGTTCCTCAAATTATCTTAAAATATTCAAAAGTCTCAATATAAAATTATACAAATTTTCCATTCTTGAATGGTTCATAAGCTTGGTTTAAATAGACAAATGATAAACAAACTAAGCTATAATGTCTCTAACAGCCTTATCCATCCTAATCATATCCATATATTTTGAACTCATCCATCTACGTCAAACTCATCCATTTAGTTTCACAAAGTCTGGAAAATCCCAAAAAAAACTAATTATGCCCTTTTTCCTAAGGTTTTTTGAAAAACATGTCATGTTTGGCCAGCGTTGACCGAGATTGTTTTAGCTCAGTTTGACCGAACCAATAGATTATTTTCCATCTGTGGCTCCCAAGCTTTCCAAATCTATGCTCATCTCGTGCCTAGGTGTCCTACACATATGACTTCCATGAAGCTATTACGGGAATTTTCAGTTTTGTCCAAAAAAACTCCTAAAACCCAATATTTACAAAAGTATCTATAAATTGAAAAACATAATTTATTTACCTGAATATGCATAATAAGGTAAAAGTAAGGCATATGTGGATGATATAAGGTGGAATATTATGGAAATTAGGTGGATTTTAATAAGAAAAATTGGCCAAAATTGAGGGCCAACATCTCCCCCTTGTTGATCTTCAAGCATGCCCTCATGTTTTCTTTCTCCTCTTTGATCTTCTGAGTGCTCATGTGCCCATTGTCCCTAATCCTGTACTCTCTTTGAATAAAATGAAATTATTCACTAGTTTGAATCTTCTTCAATCTCCTTTGTTTTGCTACAAAAAGGAGTCCACTGCTCTTCAAAATTGATAGAAAAATATGTTTTGTGTAAAAGACCATAAAAACACCTTAATAGTGTTTTACTGCTCCATAAACTAGTGCTTCAATCTCTATTTTTGGATTTTTTTCACGAAAATTCCTTCTCTGTTTATAAAAATTTGCTCATTATGTGTAGGAAAAATAGGAAAAAATTTCTCACTATGTGTATGAAAATAGGACTCTATGTTTTTCATATGTAACAATTTCACCACTATGCATGAAGGAATTTGTTATTCAAGCTCAAATACTTGATCTGGAAGCAAACTTGTAACTTTCTTTGAGTAATAACGCGTGTTCCTGTTTTAAAAAATATCATTTTAATTAGAACTCCTCTTCAACATCTCCGAAGATTCAATCATTACACAGGTGGCTGTTGATATTTTGTGTAGTTGGTGTAGCATCGGGTGTGCTCTAGCCCTGAAATTTTGTCGAGGGGCTAAGGCACACTTGAACTCAAAAACCTAGAAATTGTTTGGTGAAATTTCAGCTGGTGTTCAAGTTACTCAAATAATTAATTTTTTTAATGGATTTCCTAAGTCTAAACTTAGGAAAATTAAATAATTAAAGTGAATTAATTAACACATGTGTTGAAATGTTCTAAAAGGCACGAATCAAGCAGTATTTCAATCGAAGTCGTTGATGAGTGTTTTAATCTCGTTCGTTGATGATATCATCAAAAAAGTATAAGAAAAAGGCTTGAGGGTCATTTGGAGATACACACACACACAGAGGCAAAGCTGAGAGAACATATCTGAAATTCTAGGGCATGGTTTGCTAAGAATTTCCAAAAGAGTTTTCATGCAGCGAGGGGTAGTATTGGCTGAGGGCATGATCTGATCCCGGAGCCAAGATTTAGTAAGAGGTAGAGGAGCAGCAAACAAGGACAACACAGAGGAGCATATAGCAACAGGAGTAGCTACTCAGCAGTTGTGTAGTTGCTACACAGGTCAGCGCTACAGCTCTAGAGGATTTCAGAATTACGCAGAGCGTCTCTAGGGCCAGTGTAAGGCCTGTGTCACCCTCTCTGGGGTTACGCAGTTCCTCTCTGGGTAGCGCAATGGCACTCACGGCCTAGCAGGGCTGACGCTAGGGCTTCAAGGGTAGCATTGGGGTTTCTAGGGCTAGATCCGGGCTCAGTCTTGTAAATCTCGTTTGAGGGTATCTCGTTTGAGGGTGTGGATCAGTCAGATATTTGGTCCTGGAACATCATATTAGCTACATATTTCTTTTTTTCTCTGTCTAGTTTTCCAGATCTGGAACTCAGATTTACTGTACTTAGAATCTACTTAATAAAATAAACCCTCATATTTGTTGCACCGGTTTTCCCGCTTTGAGTTTTTCCGGGGAATTATGTCCAAAAATCCATGTGTCACTTTGAATGAATTAGCGTAGTGTTCAGTAAATGATCTTCATGTGTAGGTTGTAGTTGTGTTTACTTCCTTATTTTTTTAATCTAATTTCTGAAGATAACTTGCATAATTTAAATCAAGTAGGAGAAGTAAACCATGATACTGCAGTAGAATTTTCACAGTGGAAAGGTGTGTTTTAATGGTGGCAGGGTTTTCAAATCCATAACTGAAGTCTAACTCCTCATAAAATGACACATATTATCCATCATCTCGAGTTTAACTACCCTTGGAATTCGTTCATCTGCTGATAGAAATCTAGGAGTGATTCTTACCCCTTCTCTTTGTGGAATTTTTGGAGTTTGTTGGAAAGCACGGTCAACTTGGCACAAAGGATATCTTGGCCTTCAATCTCCTCGTTAAAACCGATGTATTCCTTCCTTATTTCTCCACAAAATTCTTACTCTGCTAACCTATTTCTTATGCAAATTCTTCTATGTTCAGGGCTTCTCTGATTTACGCAAACATCTCTTCATTTTTTGCGTTTTTCTTGCTTGTTTCCTCCTTCCACGAGGATGTTGTATGAGCGCATGTGAGTGCGCAACTTTACTTTTACCTTCTAAGATTAATTCTTGTTGTGATGGTCGAAGAGAGTCTTACACAGAGCTTGGTTTGCGCTATGATGGTGAAATATAGCATTACACAAAGTTTGGTGAGTTTTTAATGTGTTTTGACTGTTTTACCGCTCCCAGCTCATACTCTGAATTGCGTACTCGTGGATGCCTATGTGTCATAGTTTTGACTATGTTTTTCTGCTTCATGTACATTCTTCCTTCCACGATTTATATGCCTATCTTATCACCGTAATTTTTTTCATTACCCACATCTGTTATGTTCATCCTTCAACATGGCTTCGTTCATTTCTTTGCATGCCCACTATTGTTTGTATTTGCAATCATACATTTGTCTTTTCATTCCTTTTCTCATGTTTGCATATTGTATGTTTCATTTTATCTATTTTGCCTTTCGATTATTATGTTGCATTTCATACATTTGTCTTTTCCATTTTATATGCTCATCATTAATTTGTTTTTGAAATTATCATATGATAGGTCATTTCAAAATCCAAATTTTGTTATAATGACACTAACTATTTGTGGTTTTGTAGGCAAGAAAAAATTCCTTATGGGAAAAAAATTTGAGCCTCAATTTTTGATAAAAAATGATTATGTTTATGTTGGAGGATAACGTAGGGGTATATGGGGTTAATGTAGGACTATGATGAAATTTTAATGTAGAATGTAGGGTAGGGTAATCGATATAATAGGATTATGATGAGGGTAGATAATGAATGTATATGATTATGATGATGGTAGGATGAGGTATGTGGAATATAGGTAGGATAAATGTAGGATGTTGGATGATAAATGTAGGATGCATATCCAAGTTAAACTAGTTTTAACGATACTAGAATTTTTTTTCAAAATCAAAGGTTCTAAGAACTTTTTTTAATACTTACAATACTTCTCCTTTCGCATAATAGCTCAATTTCAATGCTCGTTGATGATGACCTTTGCTAGTTCTTCCATACTCGACTCTTTTTAATGATGATAGTTCTTCAAAGATGAATTCTGATGGAATGTAGACATGTGTATCTTCTTATTTGATCCTATTGATGTAGATTATGTTGTTTCATGTTCTTTTTGCACACAAAATTGATTCAAGTCCCTTCTAATGAATATTGATGTTGTTCAGGTCCCTTCTGCAATGATATTTGAATGATGTTTCAGGTCCCTTCTACAATGATATTTTGAATTTTTTTTCAGGTTCCTTCTGTAATACAATGGCTTAAACTATTTGCATAGTTTTATTATGAATCTTCCCCCTTGCTTATTTTAAGACTTGTCCTCAAGTCTTGGAATTTTGGAGGATTATTTATGCAAAATCAAACTGAAGAAAAAGTAAAACAAACTATGGAATTCATATTGGTCAAACAAGTTGGTTTTTCGATATGAATTTGAGTTTGTATTGTGTAAGTATCCTAGATTTTCACAACCAAACTCCTTTATTATATTTATATATATATTTTTTTTATTTTTTATTTTATTTTCTGGATGGAGGTGGGTATAATGGAGTTGGAAAGTATGGAATTCTTATGAAAGTAAGATAGGCTGAAGTCATCATCTAAGAGTAGATGGATATATAGAAAGAAAATAGGTTTGGACTTCAACATGCATGATTGCGGAACTTAACATACAATATGGTAGATGAAATGACATCATAAACAATATGGCTTATGAAAAGCTTCTTTGACAATGGATGTGACTTGACATGGTACAAAACTTGACTTCTTCTTATTATTAGCTTCATGTCTTTTGCCTCGATCTTGATCATCTTGTAGGGTTGTTGGTGTTGTTGGTCAGTAACTAAAGACAAGATTTTTGAGTTTCATTGGATGTAATGAACATCAGGTGAATTTTAACTTTGCTTTCACTTAAACATTCATATTTTGAAATATTTTTTTTTATTTAAATTGACTTTGAAAAGTCCTTTGTCCATGGAGTTCTCCTCCTTAAATCTTCCTATGACCTATAAAAATATAGAATTTGCCTGCAATACAATATTAGATGATAGAGGGAGAGAGGTGTACAGTCTCTCTTCTTCCAAGAAATATGTAAAATAATTATAAGCAATGCTTGAAAACAATTCCAAAGATCATATACAAAGAAAATGCATTTGGTTACCCCTTGATGAATGGTGGCCAACCTAGACCTTCTAGCGGTATTTTGTTCACAAAATCTTCGTTTTATATCCAATTAGAGTGATTCCAAAGCCAAGTTGAATTCCCTTCATATGGATACCTCTAGTATAAACAGGTTTTAAAAATGTTTTAAAATGATATGCTAAAAATAATGAGGAGTGACATGTTTGATAGAGCTTCTTGTGAATTTTTTACTAGACCAACAGTCACTATTTGGAGTGTAACTTTTTTGTTAAAGACCAGATTGATGTGATTCCACTTGAAGATTAAATTAGATTCATTTTTTTCTATCTAGTAGAAGCATGTTTTTAAAATTATTAGGTTTGATATCATAAAATTGGTGATGAATGTACCTAGGAGGCAGAGTTTGACAATGTTGATTTTAAGACATGCAGTCACTAAATGTGGAATAAATTTTTCACCTAACCTTCAAATGAGATGATTCAAATTGTGTAATAAACTAGAATTAAATATATATCTCCATTAGAAACAATTTTTGAAAATAATATGATTTAGTATGTGAAATATTCAAATGAACAGTGAAGACCTAGAATTGTCACCATGTTGATTGTTCGACAAGCAGCTAGTATTGTGAGCATAGATTTATCATATGATGTCGGATTGAGGTGATTCAAATTGATTTTGAAACTAGATTCCAAGGGATATATTCCCTATGAATATAATATAAAAAAAATTCTATTAGAACCCTCAAATAAATGGTGTAGTAACTCTGTCCTTAAAAATTTTCTTGAAATCTAATGTTTATTTTGATCATTTTTTATTTGTGATCCAAATTGAAAATTTAAAAATGGATTAAAAACTAAATTTCAAGAGATGCCTTGTTTAAAAACATGTTTTTTTTAATTATACCATATGGTTTCCCAAAAAAGGATTGTCTTTACTTCA
Source organism: Pinus albicaulis (assembly GCA_034641835.2). Classification (NCBI taxonomy): domain Eukaryota; kingdom Viridiplantae; phylum Streptophyta; class Pinopsida; order Pinales; family Pinaceae; genus Pinus; species Pinus albicaulis. The sequence goes on from CM076575.1 coordinate 909,816,933, forward strand.
TTTTATCATGAAATCCTTTCAAATGAATATTAAACAATGATGTGAAGATTTATTCATGAGATTTTAAACCAAAAGTCTTATTGTGAACTCATTCTACCTATTTATTTATTTATGCTATTCTATCCTACTCTATTTTAGAAAAATAATTCATTCTCTCAAGTATAATATAATTTCCAGTGCATCCATTTGCGTAGAAAGTTCATAAGTAACTCACATCCAAGTTTGAAAAATATATTTTAATGAATGCTTGGACATGAAAAATTATTTGACCATAAAGATTTGATGCTAAATAATGTGGAAAAATGGAGTGGTGTTGTGGCCTAATGACTAGTTGGAACCAAGTTTTGAAATGATCTTTGTTTGCTTGGATTCCCTTAATTTTCATATCACAAAGTTCTTTTCGTGGCACATGTTCATAGTCTTGAATGCACAAGGGATCATGTGATATATATGCTAGAAATTCTTCAATTTTTGGCTCTAATGTTTCATCTTCATTGCATATGATCCATGACTCATTCACCTCCTTACAAAGATAGCTAGAAGAAATTTTTAAGTTTTCTTCTTGTGGATCCTCTTCAGGGATGCTTTGTTCCTCTTCTATCTTTTGAAATGAATATTCATCCCTAGTGACCATTCTAAATTGTGGACAAGGATTTAAGAAGATCCTTGTGGTTCCATAACCTTCTTCTCTAAATGAATTATTTAACATCATGTTTTGTAGATCTTGTATTGCAAATGGATTTTGTAGTTTTTTTTTTTGGGGGGGGTCGGGGGGATCTAGCTTTCTAATTTCTATGTCTAAGCATCAATAACCATAATGAAAAGTGTTTTTTTTTTAATGTTTTATTGTTGTTTTTGTTTTTATTTATTTATTTATTTTCTAAAAAATCTTCCTAATTGACTATATTGAAGTATTTTTCCCCAACAACGGTGCCAAAAGTGTTGGGTCAATTCACTAAGTAAAATAACACAAGTATTTACTTATCAATCCGGGTTTGTAAACTTGGAAGCATGTCCAAAATATATGGATTTCAGATGAATTCAATTTTAGAAGTTACAAGAAATGCATATTACAAATATAAAATCTAACTAAGTAGTTTCTGATTCAATATGTAATAAGTGAGGGAAGAGGCTCTTAACTTAGGAGATCCTGATTGTCCTTCCCCACAGTACTACCTTCATGAAGAAAAACCAAATAACTGGTTAACAATAGTTTATGATGTATAAAAGGTAGGAGAACAGGCTCCTAACTTAGGAGGTCCACGTTGTCCTTCTTTATAACTCTATTCCATCATTGTTATCATTGTTATCATTGCATTAAAACTAGAAATTCAGGAAATAACTCAAGCAAAGCAAAGAAGATGAATTTTAGTTGTTGTTCTTGATCAGATAAAAGGAGAATTTAATTTAAACTCTTGTTTGTCCCTTCATATTCATATTATAATTAAACCAAGAATCATCATAAAACATAATAAATCTTCACACATCTAAATGACTGAATAAATATGAAGCATAACTAGTTCATGAAAATAATGCCAGATTAACCAAAAAGTGTACTTAGCTTGGTGTGGGGGGCCTCCACCCTTTCCTTGAATAATTGAAGAACTTCTCAACTATAGAAAATTCAATCAATCATCCACGGCATGAACAGAAAATAGAAGGTGGAAGTGGTTCCTCAAATTATCTCAAAATATTCAAAAGTCTCAATATAAAATTATACAAATTTTCCATGCTTGAATGGTTCATAAGGTTGGTTTAAATAGATAAATCATAAAAAAAACTAAGATATAATGTCTCTAACAGCCTTATCTGTCCTAATACCATCCATCTAGGTCGAACTCATCCATTCAGTTTCACAAAATCTGGAAAATCCCAAAAAATACTAGTTCTTCCCTTTTTCCTAGGGATCTCTGAAAAACATGTCATGTTTGACCAGCGTTGATCGGGCTTGTTTTAGCTCAGTTTGATCTAACCAATAGATTATTTTCCATATGTGGCTCCCAATCTTTCCAAATCTATGCTCAGTTTGCGCCCAGGTGTCTTGCACATATGACTTCCATGAAGCTATTATGGGAATTTTCAGTTCTATCCAAAAATACTCTTAAAACCCATTTTTTACAAAAATATCTAAAAGTTGAAAAACATAATTTATTTACCTGAATATGCATAACAAGGTCAAAATAAGGCATATATGGAAGATATAAGGTGGAATATGATGGAAATTAGGTGGATTTTTTATAAGCAAAATTGACCAAAATTGAGGGCCAACATCGTACTTATGTAGGAACGCAATAAAATACAGAAATACACATAAACATAGAGATGCCACAGAAATAAGACTCCATTTCTTTAATATCACATAACTAAAATATGATTACAGACATAATAGAAATAAACTAGCTAGGGCAGTGGTAGCTTATCTCTGAGAAGAGATGTGGCAGCTACAGGCCTCTGAATTGTGTTACAATAAGGCTCAAGGGCCTTTTTATTATTGAAAAATAAGAGAAAACCCTAAGAAACCAAAATCCTAACCCGAGGAGATGTAACACCAAGAGTTTATGGGCCCCGTTGGGGTTAGTTGGGCAGCCAACTTCCCTGGGTTGTAACTTGGTCATATTATCTTCATTTGGTGCATATGATACCTCATTAGAAATATCTCTCCAAGGAATATAGCTATTGTTGTGATTTGCCTCAATTCAATAGAGAAATCATGCCCAAAAAATGTCATTTAGGGCCTCAAAACGGCTTTGGGAGTTCAGAACCCGAAAAACTGCTAAAAATAGTAAATAAGAAAATTGATGAAACTAACTAGGTGGAATAGGAGGGTGGAGACCAATATCCACATAGATCATTCCTCCCCCCTTAGGAAGCAATGGTCCACATTGCTTGCAGATCCTCCATGAGGTGGGGAATTTTTTGTTGAACCTGGTCCCTGATGAACCACTTTCCTTGGTTAAGGAGTTGGCCAGATTTGACAAACCGATACAATTGGATCTTCTGTTGGCGAGTGATTTTAAGTATTTTGTCCATGATCTGATCAGTTGCAGCCTATTCCATGCAGTCTAGATTTAACTTTGTCGGGGTGAGTTGTTTTGCAATGTTGGATGCGTCCAGTAATGGAAGAAAATATGGTCGAAGGCGATCCAGGTTCAACACTAGGTGCAGGCCAAGGAATGGAGGAATTCTAAGCTCAAAATACTTGTCTCCCATGGCCTTGGTGACGGTGTATGGACCATATCAGAGTGGGTGTGGCTTGCTGTGGGGTCCATAGAGGCATTCCTTCTGCAAATGTAACCAAAATTTGTTGCCCAACTGGAAGTTGTGGGGCACCTGATGTTGATCATGTCGTTTCTTGTACTTAGCATTGGCTTTGTCCAATATATCATGAAATTGTTGGTGGATGTGTTGAATGTGCTCAATGAAGATTTTTTCCTTATTAGATTCAGACTAGACATGAGTCGAATCGGCCTGAGTAGCTGAAAATGGCATGGCTATGTCAATGGGACATAGTGGTTGGAATCCCAAGCCCCCTTATAAGGGGTTGTGGTCGGTTGAGCTATGGAGGGCCTGGTTATAGTTGTGTTGTACATAGGGGAAGCTCTCATACCATGTGTGTGGATGCTTTGAGTTGTACATGCGCAGAATGTGTATGATCATCATGTTGAAGACCTCTATATGGCCATCAGTTTGGGGATGGAAAGTTATGGACTTTGTGAGCTTCGTGTCCAGCATTGACCGGAGTCTGGACCAAAATGTAGTGAGGAACTTGTTGTCTCGATCTGAGATTATAGACTTTGGGATCCCAAAGTGTACTCACACTCGTTCAAAGAAGAGTTTAGAAGTGCCTTTTGTCATGATATTCTTCTTGCAGACCGCCATAATGGCCATCTTCGAGAATCTGTCGACAACCACGAAAACCATGTCGTTTCCATGCTTAGTATAAGGAAGGATCCATGGAGATGGATTCCCAAGGTTAATTAGGGGTAGGTAGCGGAGTATACAGGCTTTGCTTTTTAATGGTTGGTTTGGCAATGGCGTAGGCAGTGCAGGATCTGATGTACTTCCCAACATCTTGTCGAAGGTTCGACTAATAGAAATACTTCTGCAATATTTCCATTGTTTTCTCGATCCCGAAATTCCCAACGATCTGATAGTAGTGTGCTTCCCAAATCATATTGGCATGCTCACTTGAAGGAACACAAAGGTGTCCCAAGTGACATAGCAGTGCATCCTGGAGGTGAAAATTTGGAACTTTGTTGCCCTCTAAGAGCGTCTTGTATGTGTGGCTGAATTCTGGATCGCTCTTGTAGAGAAGCGTCCAATCGAAAGTCTCATGCCCACAAGAGTTGAATACAGTGGTTAACGCCACGATTTGTGGTCGGTTGAGGCAATCTGCAACATTATTGGTGTTTCCCTTCTTGTACTTGATGTTCAAATGAAATTTTTGTAGATATGTGGACCACTTCTAATGGCGATCGTTCTGAAACTTCCCTTGTGTCTATATGAACTGCAGGGGTCAGTGGTTTTTGTTTGTTAACACTGGAAAATCATACGGGCAAAAGACATTAAAAATTTCAAGTAGAAGGTACAGATAAAGGGTATCCACAGAAGAAATACATTAGGAGGAGCCAAAAAATTAATTTTTCCTAAGTTCAAAGGAAAAATTTATCGACCACACACAATAAACACTGGCCCTTGGCGTGTAGTGCAGATTTTTCTTCAATAGCCGCGCGGTCCTGGGGATGACGAAATGTCGCCATCCGGGACCACTTGGCACACTTGGTTGAAAAGATTCCCATTTAACCTAACCAAGTATAGTCGCCTTTGAGCCACCTTCAGGCTTTAGTGTAGCATACAAAGTAATCATACCCCCACTCTTGTGCCACCATCCATCTTAGGCCAAGAGAAGGAGGGAAATTTTGAAAATGGTCTATATTAAAAGCCAGCCTTAGGCAGAGAAATGGGAGACACATTGTTATACTCACCAAATTGCTCCATAGCAAACCAGCTTGTGTTGTCTGTCAGCAGGAGGATTGGAAGGACTCAGTTGTTGGCCACCCAACATCTCAGTCTAAGAGAGAGGATTCCATTAGGGGAACTTTGAGGTCTAAAATGGGTCTCCTAAGGAAAAATAAAATAATAGTTAAACCAATAAAATAATATTGATGAGTTTGAAATTCGTTTTTTGCACCAAAATCCAACCATAGTTAAGATCAATTCAAAATTTGTACCAAAATAAAATTAATAAAAAAATTGTATTGATGTGATTATAAATAAGAATGAGTTTTTCAAGAAAAAGTCATTATCATTGAACAAATAATGCATTTGTCATTTGTACTTAAATAACTTAAAATAAAATATAAATATAAAATTTTAAAATTTTAATTATATTATATGCTATTAATTAAAATTTATATTATTTAAATTGTATAATAACATGTAATTAATATATTATATAAATATAATATAATAAATGTATAGGGATATGCATTGTTTCTTTCAAGAAATATGAAATGACAATAATATATTTTTATTCAAAAAGTGTGAAATGATATTTATTATGAGTACTTTACTTTGACTTTAAAAGTACTTAGAGCACTACCATGGTTAACCTTGAGTTTTTGTCCACCATTGAGTTTGAAAAGTAAGTACCTTTAACTCAAACAATGCCACCTCAACCATTAGGGATGATGTCATCCCCTAAAATGTGGTTGGTTCTCATAAAGTGAATTTTGATTGTACATTTTCCTTAGGAAGCCCATTTTAGACCTCAAAATTCCCCTAATGCACCACATGTTCGTCGATCTACCATCCTTTGAGAGGGAAGAGACCCCCTTGTCTTGGATAATGGAGCTTCGTAGCTCAAAGGATCCACTCCAAGAGATTTAGCATTCTATCTTCTACTACTACCAGCACCTAATAAAAGGAGAAGCTCTCCATTGTTGAGTTATTAGTGTGTTTTCTCTATTAAGCGTGTATCGTGTGCATGTTGTTTTGTTTTTGTTTCATTGTTTATGTAGAATGATATGTTTCCTTTCTAACTTAGCTTATTACATGTTAAACTTGTTCCACTAAAGTTTGATAAGCCATTTTTACTTGTGACTCTTATGTAGATAAGCAGCCTCCCTACTAATCAAACTGTATTTCGTCTGCCAATGCGCTGAATACACTACCACAGGAATGGCGACTCCACTAGATTCTTTCTTTTGAGTTAATGGTTGTTGATGAAGGTCCTTCTTCTTGCTAAGCTTGCTGCAAATCACCCTTGTATCCTCTCAGCATCTCCAGTCACACTCAATGAGAAGTTCTGCCCAGCAGAGGAGGAATTTTTTGCATTATGCCCAACCACACATATTCTGCTTTGATAGACGCGTTCTCCATGCATGTGGGAAGATAAGCCATGCGGTAGGTAGCAAGCTCATTTTTGCTTGTTTTTTTCCATTTTTTCAGTTGTAAAGTTCTTGGCAACCCACAAAAAAATTTCCATCACTGTGTTCTGGTATTTCATGACTAATTAGGACTCTTATTTGCTATAATTTAGCTTAGCAACTAAGTAGTTTTAATTTTAGTTTTTTTGTTTTTGCAAATCATACATAGTTTAAGTAGGAAAAAGTAAGTGGCATTCAATCCACATAATTTGTCCGAACAAACGATCTACTGATAAAATATACAAAACATATAGCGTAATTAACATAAAAGTAAGTGGCCCATATATCGACATATCTTTAGCTAATTCAAGTTTTTTCAATTTTTGCTTCAGATTAGTTCATTTTTGCATTAGGAATTGGGACTAGGACCAAACTGTCAAAAATAAAGCAAGTAATATTTGCCGCCCTTGCACCTCACAGTGAGCCTGGGTATGCACATGAAAAATTTCCTAAGACAATTTTCCATCTCCCTATAGTGAAAACATAGTCTAACTAGGCAAGGTGTAAGCAGCCCATAATCTGCACATTGTTTATTTTTGCAATGAACAATCACACATAGGGTAATTATAAAAGGATTGTAAAGGATCAATACATATCCACATCTCGTAACACTTGTGATTGTACACTCCAAATCACACACGAAGCATCGGTAAGAATTGGACCAAAAGGAACCCAGTGTGTTGGGACCTTTATTCTCTTCTTACATTTACTTCACTAAGGCATGCCCTAAGAAAATTGAGACTCTCTAAAAATAATCATTAACCGAACTCACTAAATTCTCCCCACAAGGGCCACAAAAGAAATTCTAGTTCAGGTTAGGACCATCTTGGGTAGGAATCCAATAAGCCACTATGGTCATAATACATTTTGAAACATAGATGTTGACTTTTTAGGGAGCTTCAAATCCGTATATCTGCCCACAGAACGAATATCCAAGCATTACCAGAGACCCGTTTCATAGGGGATTAAGCTTAGGCTCAGTGTATGTGGTACTTTTTGGGGCTACCTGACCCATCTAGTACTTAGTATTGTATTTTATTACCAATAATATCAAGACTCGAATGCTCACGTGGGATGATGTTACTTAGTGGCCGAAATTAGGGCATCCTTCCCTACAGGTGACGGTGTAGGCAACACTTGATCCTCATACCATTACCCTTGTCGATTCTTTGGCTACTGGAAGGTGTTGCTAGTCCTTTCGGGATGTTAGCCCCAGTACCCATCAAAAGACACTTTCGCAAGGCCCAGTTACATTGAGAGTGTAAGGATGAATAGGTTTATATAGGCTTTTGAGTATCATGTACAAAACAAAACAAAAACCACATTTTTTCTTGATTGATCACATAGCGTTAAATTAAAGGAAAACTTACCTCTTATTTTTTCACTTTGTTTTATGCATGTGATCATATTTTCTTTGATAATAATCTTCCTTCCTCCCACGAACCAAAAAATATCACCAAGATTAAGCTAGTCAACTCCATAATGGACCCAACGGGACCCCATCGATCTAGACATTTCTGGGACCTCCCCCCATTAGAGGGGGGAGTGCCAAGTCTCCCACCATTTAGGCATCAGAGACTACACACCGCCACCATTATCGGTTTGTCCTTTATCGGGTCATTTGTGATTAGAAACCCCCTAGGGTCACCCAACACCACACCAGTGGAACCCCCAACAGGGTCACCACACTCAACCCCTCCCACAACCCCTAGAGGGCAGAGGAGCGCTACCCCTTCAGGGAGTTAGCAGAATATTCATCAGGGCACGCCACAGGGTAATATTCCTCAGGGACCTCCCCTAAACCATCACATTCAGACACCTGTTTTTCCACAGTGTACAATGGAAGTTAATACTCAGTTACCCTTCTTAGCATCACTTAATCTTCCAAACCTAACGAAGTTAACTAATGACCCCATTTTTCATTCCCTTAATTGGCCTCTCATTCCCACGAATCTCCCTTCGGATATACAAAATTCGAAGGGAAGCAAGTGAAAGACCCAAGAAATCATATTATGACTTTACACATGTGGTGTTAATCTAATAGTATCATTGATGATACCATTAGACTAAGAATTTTTCAACGCACCCTAACAGGGCCTGTGACAAAATGGTATGTCAAGTAGCCTTATGCTTCTCATGGAACCTTTAGCACCCTCTCTACAGCATTCCTCACCTATTTTCATCTACCCATTCATCATGATTCAAGAATGGAACTGCTGACACATTTTAGGCAAACACCAGTTGTCCATATATCGGATCATCTCTAAGAATGGTGGCGACGTCATAGTTGGTGTAGAGCCAAACTTGACAACAGAGTGTTGTTGGACTTATTTTTGAAAACTCTCACAGCTGAGATTTCAAAAGACATGGTGATGTAGAAACCCACCTCCGAGGAGGACGCCATTAGCAAGGCCCAATAGCTTGAACTCATTTACACCTAGTCAAGATATATTTACAATGTCCTTCCAAATGCCCCATGCCTGCAAACTTATAGAGAGTTACCAGGCACGTCGAATACTGCAGAAAATTTGATCAGGTCCTTGACCCAAGGTCAGCTAAACAGCAATATCCAGTGCCCAGGATACTCATACAATTCTACTCAAAACATGTCGCAACCTAGTTACATCAAATTTAGTCTACACCTTTGAAGAATATTATGAATAGGGTAATACCATACCATCAATAGCAGGGAGGCTTGTACCCTCCCTCATAGGGGAACCAGTACTCAGCTAGGAATACTGATATAAGAGAGCCTCCCCAGCAATCTTACACCAATTAGGGACATGGGAACCTATATCCCCCTTTTCCCGCACAAAATTCACCACCAATGCAAAACAACCTGCCGGTGAACCTAGTGCAACCATCCCAAGCTAAAAAGTTGCAATCTTACGACCAGGAGAACAACAATAACCCTCCAAACGCTGCAAAAAAGAAGCCTATGAATAAGCAAAAGGGAGACTCTGGATAGGGGGAAGTTATCAACAACGCCCCTCTGCGATCTCATTCTGGGAAACCCCAACTGAAATCAAAATCAAGAGCTAAATAATAACTCCCAAGGGAAAAACAAGATACCCATTCTAAGGACAAATCATTCTTGTGCCATATGTGGCGAATACGTCCATTACACTCACTATTTTCCCGAACTCCCTAAATTGAAAAAACTTTAGTGTAACCGTGGACAAGGGGGACCACCTCAAAAGCCTGTTGTAATGCAGGAACCCTTTCCCCACCAAGGAGTGGTTAACACCCAACAACAACAACCACCCCAAAACAATACCGGAGGAGGCAGTCACGAAATCTACATGTCTGGCGAAGAATTGCTCTTCCAAACAAGGAATAGCAACTACGATACACCTTTGGACACCAACCCATCAGGTACAAGTACGAGTGCACCTACTACACTGTTAACCATCTCCAAAGTACCTATAGAGCCCCTTCCAAAAATGGTCAAGGGACAAACCAGGCGCGTAGGACATCACTCTAAAGCTACTCATAGCTATAGCATAGTAGATGGTTTAGCACAATCACTAGTTTCTATGTCAGCCTTGGAAGTTCTACAATCATGCCCAAGACAACAAAAAGCATTACTTTCTGCGACTGGCGCAATCAATCCTGTCGATTCACGCCTAATGGTTTTCGACCTAGACAAATCAAGCGTGAGGCTTCCTTCAGTAGTTTCTTTCCAAATACCGGTTTTGGTTCAGAACATCACCATACATCGATGCATCATCGATGAAGGAGAATCCAAATGTATCATGTCCAAATTAGTTTGGAAAAATTTAGGATCACCTGAATTAAAACCATCTGACATCATGCTTAGAGCATACGACGGTTGCCTTTCATCCCCCGTCAGTATATTTCAAATATCCCAGTAAACCTAGCCAGAAAGACAGTTGTTATAGACGTTGAGATCTTAGACGCACAACTAGACTACAATATACTCCTCGAGCGGATTTATATGTACGCCATGACTGTAGTCGCGTCCTATGTCTTTAGGGTAATTATGTTTCCCCATGATGATCGGATCATCACCATATAATAGCTCATATACTACGACAAGAAACCCATGATGGATCTCGATGTCATGTTAACGTACATAGACACAACTATAGAACCACTTACATGGTATACAAAATTCGGCCCAGGCTAGTTCAAACCATCAGCCATCCTAGGGTCATTCCTAGGAGATCCCCTCATTATACCATAGGGAGTCACATAAAGCATAGGGGCACCATTTTGCATGATGCTCTCATAAAACATTGAAACCAACCCAAACATAGAAACCAGCAGTACGAATGTTGAAGTCACTGGCATGGCATTCCTACCCCACGCCATTTCGAAAACCCCATTCTTATACCCCCCACTTAGCTTTGTGTAAAAAAAAGTGATGGAAACTATGACATTGCCAAATATGGCTTTCGCAATACTTGTGTGCTATTTGGTCCCATCATCCATGCTAGGAAGTCCAGGCATCATCTCTACAAGAATAACCCCTATTTCCCCTCAAGAGGTCATAGCGGTTAACAAAAATAACAAAAAAGGGAAGAAATTCAAATCCCCCAAGTTACCTAGGGCATTACAACCTTCACATTATGTGATATCGTAGGTAATCCAACTAATATTTTCCCAGAGTTAGATGAATTGAAACCCCTTCTACACAACGAAAGAAATGTCATGACCTTGAATTTCCATAAAAACGAACAGGTCGTGAACAACCAAGGGAAATAATTACGCACCAATCATGCATGAGCCATATGTGACGATTATGGGCATTATACCCATCACTGCCTAGAGATGCCACGATACATGGATGCCTTGCAAGCCCTAGAAAAACCTTACCAAGAAGACCCCTCAGCTCCACCCATACAAATGGACAAGGGAGAACCTAAGACTATATTTTACATACGAGAGGAGCCTAAATATTTCTCGTATACAGTCACCTCAATGCCCCAGAGAAGCCAAATAGAGGCCATACCGTATGTCCCAGTTTGCACACTATGTGACGAGCCTGATCACTTAGTCACACAATGCCCCGAGTTAAGAGCGTTCAACCATTGGTATCAAGTCCCGTGAGTTGCCGAAAAAAACTTAGTTTAGCATCGATGACATGTGTGTTAGATTTTTTGGAGCAACCACCACGTGCATCGTTGTCCCCATATCTATCGATTCCTGTCTATGTTGGATTTGATGCGACGCTTCATTGCTGAAAACCCCAACTTAGCCTGCTCAAACACAAAATCCACAAATAACACTAAAACTCAAAGGACAGAAGAAACAAGGACCATATTGTATGTGTCAGAGTAGATATGGTCACCTGAACGACCACCTCTTCCCCCTAATCGTCCTCAAGCTTTGGTCCAGCTCTGCGCACTCTGCGATGAACGAGATCACTTTATTGCTGACTGTGCAACACTAGAGTTATTTAAAATATGGTACCCGTTCAACCCGGTGTACTACGAAGACCTATGATCAGTCCAATATTTGTGTTGAGTGTGTTCAGATAACCACCTAGTTCATCATCCCCCGCTTTCTTTCGGCATTAAATTTTTTACGCCAGGCCATAACCCGTCTCACTACAGTAGAAGGATCGGATTTTGACTTAGTGGAAAGTTAGAAAACCCAAGAGAATGAGGCAACCAAGTCCATCCTCTTCATATCAGAAGAAAAACAGCCAATCCAGTATGTGCATTGTGCAATGCACGCAATCATTTGATCTCTCAATGCCCATATTTACGATCACTTCAAAAATGGTACCCAGTTACTCAAGTATTCCAAAGGAAGTGGAGAACCAAAGAGAAACAGTCTTGTCTGATTTGTCAAGACAACCATCACGCTCGAAATTGTACTTACATCCCCCAATTTTGAACTATGTTAGACGTCATATGCCCATTGGTCACGAAATACCTAGATGTAACCAGTTTCAAACCTAGGCAGCCAGGCACAATGCGTCCTTCCCACCATCATCACCAAAACACTAGGAAGGCTATGATGACCAATCATCATTGCAGGGCATGAAACTAGCCAAGAACAACATGTGTTTTATGCGATATAAAGGGCCACGTGGTCGATCAATGTCAGGAACTCAAGAAACTCACTGACAGTCTTCGCATGGTCACCACCATACCTCAGACCCATCTCTTTAATCAAGAGAAAATCACACGCTGCTATTGCAAGTTTTTCTCGCAATTCCACCACACTATGAATTGTGAATACATCCCAAGGTTCCGAGTGGCAAGAGCAACGTTGATTTTAGGCTCCCTAAAGGAGCCACACCAACCAATATCAATGGCTTGGAGATAGTAGAAGCACAAAAATGCCCCAATGCCCAATCATCTCCAAGCATCCACTTCTGGCATGGAGAGTAGTGTTGGTTCTCACACCATCTACTCAATAGGCCCATTTACTCCATGCACCATTTGCATGAGCCATAACCATGAAACAAAGATGTGCCCCATGATGAAAACATTTCAGCACCTCTTTATTCAACACAAATTCCAAGTACAGGAATGTGCGCGTACCCTTAGTACACCACCAGAAGAGCATAATTTTTCTCACAAACAAACCACCATAACAAAATTTCTTCCACCATTTAACACTGATGACACACAACACCATATACGATTCATATCATCATGCATTGGAACCACGACTCGTGTTGTCTTCTCATCTTTAATTGGTGTCGAGACCGCTACAACTAACATAACAGTAGTAGTACCATCAATGGTGAAAACCCAACTCATCTGGACCCTGTCAACCTCGTCTCGTTCCATTACATCAACCACAGAATCAGATTCATGTCTTTCGACCAACACTGTTAGTCCCGAACCAATTCCTCATGGCCTCGCACAAACCAATTCCCCCTTATACATCTTTTTTCACTCTAACGAAGATATTCTAGAGGCCATGATGGAACCTTATTGTCCATGGGACTTAATGCATCATCGATCGCTTTTTCTTCCAAAAAAAACATTTGGGCCTAGTAGCCCAAAAACCCAAGATATATACGCCATTGAATCCAAATACTTCCTTCCATATGGGAAGGTATATTGGTTCAAAAAACCTATACCAGTGCCTAATGCGTTTGAATAAGGGAATATATCGAATATTTCACCAACCATTAAGTGAATATCGCAAGAAAACCAGGAAAAACCAAAGAAATCTCGCTAGGGGCAGCATGCTCCCCAGACGAGGTAGTCGCTTATACAAACTTATTACAAGAGTACAGGGATATATTCACATGGTATTATTTGGAAATTTCAGGGCTTAGCCCCACCATCATAGAATACCACATTGACACCTAGCCTGACGTATCACCAGTCTGCCAAAAGCAGCGTCAATTACACCCATCCAAGGCAGAAGAAATCAAGAAAGAAATTGAAAAGCTTCAAAAAGCTGGGTTCATATACCCAATCACTTACACATCGTGGGTTTCCAACCATGTACCTAGCATGAAAAAATATGGCACCATCAGAGTCTGCACCGATTTTCTAGATTTAAATAAATCTTGTCCCAACGACAACTACCCTACCTCATTTATCGACCAATTCATTGATACTTATGCCAGTCATGAGGCCCTGTCCTTCATGGATGGATTCTCAAGGTACAATCAAATTCAAATCCAACATACGAACCAATACAAAATGGCAGTCACTACCCCTTCAGGCACTTTCGCATATCAATTTATGCCTTTCGGTCTTAAAAAAATTAGAGCCACCTTCGAGCGAGCCATGAATTATATCTTCCATGACATGGCTCACCTCATCTTAGCTTACCTAGATGACCTCACCATATGATCCAAGAACGAAGTGACCATCTTGAGGACCTACAGTTGGTATTCCAATGGTGCCAACACTACAACCTACGCTTGAACCCCCTCAAGTGTGTCTTTTGCGTTAATGCAGGTAGACTATTAGGATTCATCGTATCCCAAAAAGGGATCAGAGTTGACCCCCTCAAGGTCTAGGAAATAAAGGAAGTTCCACCACCTAAAACTCTTAAACAAATTCAATGCTTACAAGGGAACACCAACTTCTTACGACGCTTTGTCTCCGACTATGCCACTTGCACACAAGGTTTCCTACGCCTACTTCGTCAGGACATTCCGTTCAAATGGGATGATCAAGCTTAAAAGTCGTTTGAGGCACTAAAAGACGCATTTTCTTCAGCCCCTTTGATAAGTCCACCCAATTACGACAAATACTACACCTTATATCTATCGGCATCAAACACAGCCATATCTAGGGTGTTAGTCCAATACGGGTCAGATAATAAAGAGCATGTAATCTATTACGTCAGTAAGAACATATTTGGCCCTACTTTAAAATACAAACTGGAAGAAAAAAATGCCCTGGCCCTAATACACGTAGTACAAAAACTTCGGCATTACATCATTCTAAGGACTACAATAGTCATAGAAACTATTAACCCCATGAGATATTTCCTAACCCATCATCTGATGAACCACAAGTACGCTCAATGGGTAGTCATACTACATGAATGCGACTTGCAGTTTAGCTCTCCCAAGAGAAAAAAAGAATTACTTTTATTTGAGTTCATCACTAACCTTCCAAGTCTGACTCAAAGATCCCCAGTTAATGACTCACTACCAGACGAGCATCTATTTTTAGTGACGACCGAGGACCCTTGGTATGGTGACATCCTCCTATTATTGCGAACCCATAAGTTCAAACCACATCTCACCCATGACGACGAAGGTGCATATGCCATCAGGCTCCCCGGTACCTTCTCATGGGGGATGCCCTTTATCGAAGAGGCGTTGACACTGTTTTACGCCGATATCTCACACACGACCAAGTTGAGCAAGCCCTAAACGACTGCCATAGTGGGGCTTACGGTGGTCACCTCTCAGGGATGGCCATTGCCCAAAACATTAGGGGAATTTTGAGGTCTAAAATAGGCCTCCTAAGGAAATTATAAAATAATAGTGGAAATAATAAAATAATATTTGATTACATCATCAAATTTTAGAGGGAAAAGAGGAAAAACTATTTTTTCAACTCATATTTTCAACTTATCTCCGTATGGGTTTACTCAAATTTTGAGCGGAAGGACTCGTTGGATGAAAATTTTGATTTATCATCCAAGGAGTACCCATGTTGCATACTTTCTATGGACCTTGCTACATGAAAATTGAGAAATACATGAAAAACATGATTGCAAACACGTTTTTTCATATATTTCTCATTTTTCGTGTAGTAGGGTCCATTGAAAGTATGCAACATGGGTACTCCTTGGATGAAGTATTAAATTATGCATCTAACAAGTACTCCCGCCCGAAATTTGAGTAAAACCTTAGGGATATCAGTTGAAACTATGAGTTGAAAAAGTAGTTTTATTATTTTATTATTTTTTAATATTTGTACTTTTTTACTCCAAAAATGGTGAATCATCCCACATGATTGACATCATCACCTTGAATCCTATTGGCTCTTATAAAGTTTATTTTTGTTGTACATTTTTATTAAGAGGCCCATTTAGACCTCAAAATTCCCCTAATGGGTCCTGTGGGATGGTTATTTTTGGCCCACCCTATTCCACGATTGCATTCAAGCAGTCAAATGGTGCGATCGATGCCAACGCTTCGCCCACAAGGAAAGAGCACCTCCTGCTCCTCTGCACCCAGTCATTGTAGCAGGTCCCTTTTGTAAAATGGGAATCGACTTTATGACTTGAAACCCTACATCGTCTGGCAACCACAAATAAATTATTATAGCCGTCGTCTATTTCACCAAGTAGGTAGAAGCCATGCCTACATATGACAACACGACAGAAACCACATCTCAGTTTATCTTCAACCATGTCATCACACAATTTAGTGTGCCTAAGGAATTAGTCTCAAACCATGAAAATCATTTCGAAAATGAAATATTCTAGGAGTTGTCCCATCATCTAGGATTCACGCACGAGTTTGTGTCACCATACTACCTCCAGTCCAATGGTCAGGTAGAAGCTGTAAACAAAGTTCTCAAACCGATGTTACAGCGTATGGTCAACAAGCATAAAACTAACTGGCACAATATGATATTTTCATCCCTATGGGCATATCACACAGCGGTTAAATCTTCAACATGATGCACACATTTATAATTAGTATACGGAGTGGAGGCTATGATTCTCATTGAACGTGAAATACCCAACTTACACGTAGCTATCGAACTCTTCGATGATACCCAACCTTTAGAGAAACAGATGGTACAATTAGAATTTGTCGACAAAAATCGACGAGGGTCTCTCCAACATAATGAGGCACACAAGAAAAGGGTAAAAGCATCATTTGAGGGCAACATCACCCCTCGCTCAATTTTAGAGGGGGATCTATTCCTCCGCTACGATGTTGCAAAATAATCCTTAGGACCCGAGAAGTTCGAAACATTATGGAAGGGTCCTTACATCATAAAACACTGCCTCCTCAAAGGAGATTACATCATATCTTAGCTCGATGGTACATGCCTAGCTAACCCTGTCAATGGGCTCTACCTCAAAACAATTCACCCATAAGGGCAGGAAGTCTCAGCCTTAAAGATAAGATGCATGTAACATAAATTTTTGAGATGATCACAATCATTGAGGACTTGTTCTAAGAAATTCCCTTGTGTCATAAATGGATCCTAGCCCCATCCAGTATTTTGTATTTGCTAACGGAGCCTCGTAATGGTGGAAAAATTTAGCAGCAGTCGCCTGGGCCATATACTCTCCTGACCAGTCACCGTTCCTCACCAACAGAGTTTGTATCATATCAGCTACCAATAATCAAGCAGAATATGAGCATTCATCAGGCTGTTGAGCGATGCCTCCAACTAGGGCATTTTCCATCTACATGTCTATCTTGATTCCTAGCTAGTGGTATCGCAGTTAAACCAAGATTTTGAATTATTGGATTCACACCTATTTAGGAAATACTTGCATGCATGATGGCTGAGTCGTCATTTTGATCACATACATTTATACATATACCAAGAAATCAAAACTAGATAGTTGATCGCATAGCTAAACATATCCTAGGTTGGAATGCATCTTGTATAAACAATCATCCATAGAAAACAAGGCATAAATCATAAATATTCATCATAGGTACATGACATCCATCATAAACACAAATAATAAACATAGACACATCATAGGAGCTACAAAAATATACATCTCGCATATATACATCAAAAAATATATGAGTCCCAGTATACAAAACAGGTCCCTGACCATCATGTCAACCAAAAATATACATGTTATCAAAACAAGGAAGCATCATCATAATGGGTTCTTTCCCTAACCATACAAAAATATCTAGGGTTGAGCCCCGCCTAGTGGGTCCTCTGGACCCGTGGTTGCACCCAATACCAGTATAGGTGCAACAGCCACAACCACAAGTGTCGCCCAGCGTAAATTCGTGTGATGCACCCTCTCCCGCCACAACATCCTGTCACCAGATAAAAAACCAAAAATCAATTTTTAAACCCAAAAAAAAGGACTTCGTCGCGCCTGTGCAAAGCTTAGGCATGATGACCATGCATATCTATCAGATACAAATGTGTGGTCTGTCGAGAACATTTTTTCCTACCCGTGATAGCCTCGCGCAAAAGTTGCCTTCTGTGCAAGGAGCATGCGGGTCAGCCTTGATCACCCACACATTCGGACACCAAAATTGGTATAAAGTCTTTAGACATCCATATTTGTATGGACCCCCCATGCAATAAAATGACAAAAATTAAAAGCAGGACGTTTAGGGTCCTACCTGACACTAACAGCACGAATCCCAGGTACCCAGGCTAACCGCAATGGTAAGAGAAGCTCGGGAACAGGGGCTCAACTCTAACCTCAGACCCTCAAAAGACACAAATGAGTTGAAATGATCCATATTGGCCCATATATCGCCCTTTTCTCATTATCCGACGGACCATAACTGGAGCTCAGAGTACCCAATCACAAAACCGCGAGAAACACAGTGATCAATGCTTCATCATGTTCAAGCCAGGCCCCATAAATCCACACCTCAGAAAAATTCATTTTCAGTCACAACATGTATGCCCTCTCTTATTTCTTTACATTCAAATTATGTCAAATATGTTTGTATAAAAAATATTTTTTTACTTGGGGTATTAGTTGCAGGTATTACAAACAAGGCAGATCACCATATGTCCCAACCAACGAAGGTACAAGAGTAGGTATCATTCTACCCCTAGCATGATAGGCTCCCCAAGAAGCTTTGCATATCCTGACATCATTTCTTCAAACAAATCAACCCTAGGTTTCATTCACCTAACCATGTTTATCATCACCCCACCTTGTACATGATAAAAACCCTTGCAAGTCGGTAGAGCCTTACCCTCCATGGCATCTATCACTCATGTAGACCATACACCAAAGATCTGGAGCCAGGACCATAATAACCCAAGCCCGAGAATCACTTCATGCTCATTTATCCATCATACATCAAGTCAATTTTTACTCATGTCATTTTAAAACCCTTTTTCCAGGCTACCATTCTCACAAGCAGATCAAAAAATGCACCACCGCGTCTCACACTTGGCCTATCATACACCCATCAGCATAGCCCATCTGTGACATTTTTCATCCGGTTTATCACCGTTGCACCGAGACCAACCAATGGGGCCCCCACCCTCAGCAAAACACACTTCTCACCCCATAGTGATGGATTATTTCATGTTTATATGGTCACCCATCTCTGTGCTTATACATCCAAATCCATTCTATATTCTTTTGGAAAGTGTACAAATTTTTTTAGGAGAGCAGTCCCACCCATCCATCTACATTTCTCATGTGGAAGTAGTCCCTATTCACACTTGGTCGGAGCTACGCATTATTTTACCACACCCAAATATGACACTCATAGTAACCATACACCCACACTGGATGTCCTACTGACCCCAGGGATGTCTCACCAGAAATTGATATGACTGTTGCCACTCACATTTACAGCTCCAACCTTGGGCCACTTAACTACCATCCTCATTTATTACCATTTCTCGTCAGCATGCCTAGTTAACCCATCGCACCACACTCTACTACATCCAAAACCCTAGTCCCCTACATCAGTACTCATTTCAGTCGGTTGATTCTTCCCACTTGTCGACTACAACAAACATTTTCCAAGAAGGAGGTAGTACCTTGGATGACTCCTCAACTCGATAGGGGCATCCCCATATGGAATTATGGGAATAATCATTTCCCATTGATTTCATCAATCCTCTTTGCATTCAACTTCAAGATAATATTTCATGTCAATATGGTATCGTAATTCATAATCGTTTCACTCTATCAAAATCCATCGAAGACTTGTGACTTGATAAGCATCTCTTTCAGCAATGCTTACATAGGAAGGTCCCCAATAGTCAAAGACATGTGCATACAATTAGCACTCATTCTAAACAAACATGCCATACCAAGATTATGCATGTGGGCACCAAATTCAACCTTATTTCAAATAAAAACACCCTCGAGGGTGTCAGCAACCATCATCATCAACTAGCAACAGGTCACTACCAAAAGTGGCATAATAAAAACCATTATCTGTCAGATAAGATTAACTAGTCAAAACATCACGAGCATGGGACATGCCCGCCTCATAGAAATTTTTTATTCATTCTATCTCTTACATGTTTCCAACAGAGCACGGTGTTTTTTTTTACTCAAGGCAAGGGGTCTCTCAACTCAGTTCCAAAGCAAGTTACACTCCCTCTCTCAAACGGATCACACAGAAAAGAAACCATAATGGATTTCAGCTATATAGTGCTTCCTAGACCTCACATATTAGGGGGAAATTGTTAATGCTGGAAAATCGTATGGGAAAAAGAAATTAAAAATGTCAAGCAGAAGGTACAGATAAAGGGTTTCCAGAGAATAAATACGATAAGAGGAGCCAAAAATTAATTTTTTCCTCAGGTCAAAAGAAAAATTTATGGACCTCGCACATGTAACATTGGCTCTTGGCACGTAGTGCAGCTTTTACTTTGATAGTCGTGCACTGCAATTTTATCCCTTCGACAACTGTGCAGTCCTAGGGATGACGGAATGTCACCATCCGGGACCAATTGGCACATTTGGTTAAAAATATTCCCTCTTAACCTAACCATGTACAGTCGCCTTTGAGCCACATTAAGGCTTTAGTGAAACACATATACGAATCATACCCCACTCTTGTGTCACCATCCATCTTGGACTAAGAGAAGGAGGGAAATTTTGAAAATGATCTATAAAAGCCAGCCTTGGGAAGAGAAATGGGAGACACATTGTTATGCTGGCCAAATTGCTCCATAGAAAACCAGCTTGTGTTGTCCAGCAGCAGGAGGATTGGAAGGACCCAGTTGTTGGCCACCCAACATCTCAGTCCAAGAGAGATGAGTTCACCACATTTTCATTGATCTACCATCCTTTGAGAGGGAAGAGAGGCTTACTGAAAACTTGAGGGGAAGGGACCCCCTTGTCTTGGATATTGGAGCTTTGTAGCTCGAAGGATCCACAACAAGATATTTAGCATTTTATCTTCTACTACTACCAACACCTAATAAAAGGAAAAGATATCCATTGTTGAATTATTAGTGTGTTTTCTCTATTGAGCGTGTATCTTGTCCATGTTGTTTTGTTTTTGTTTCATTGTTTATGTAGCTCGTTATGTTTTATTTCTAACGTAGCTGGTTAGATGTTGAACTTGTTCCACTAATGTTTTACAAACCATTTTGACTTGTGACTCTTATGTAGGTAAGAAGGCTCCCTACTAAGAAAAGTGTATTTGTTCCACCCATGCACCAAATACACTACCATAGTGAGGATGATCATTTCCTTCCCCAAAATGTAATGCTTCCATTTTCGGCAAGCCTGCACAATGGAATACATCTCTTTATCATAAGTGGGATACTTCCAGACTATGTTGGACATTGTCTCACTGTGATATGCCACTGGATGCCCCTGCTGATTAAAAATTGGGCCCTAATACCATATTCAAAGCCATCTATATTGATCTCAAATGGTTGTTGCGAATCTGGTAATGTGAGCACTGGGGCAGAGAAGAGGCGATGTTTCAACCCTATGAATGCCTTCTATTGAGATTCAGACCAAAATAATTTTACTTTCGCTCCTCTCTTGGTGACTTGACTCAAGGGCCAAGTGATATGAGAGAATCCCAACACGAACCTGCGGTAGAAATTAGCAAGACCTAGAAATATTTGGAGCTCTATAGAGTGGGTGGGGTTGGCCAATCCTGAATGACTTGGATCTTGGTTGGATCCACATGCACCACCCACTCATCAATAATGTATCCCAAATACTAAACCTGGGTAATGCCAAAAGTGCACCTCTCCAAATTGGAACACAACTTGTGTTGTCACAGTGTTTGGAGGACATGTCGGATGTGGTGGAGGTGCTCTTCCCAATTCTGGTTGAAGATCGGGATGTCATCCAAGTACACTACTACAAATTAGTTGGTGAATGGTTGCAATATGTCTTCCATCAGCCTCATGAAGGTTTCAAGAGCATTCGTAAACCCAAAATGCATGACCATCCATTCAAATAGACCCTCCTTGGCTTTGAAGGCAATCTTCCACACATCAGAGGGTTTGATTGGTACCTCGTGATACCCGGACTTCAAGTCAATATTGCTGAAATATTTTCCCCCCTTGATTTGGTCCAGAAGGTCATCAATCTATGCAATTGGGTACCTATTCTGGTAGTGATATTGTTCAACACCTGATAGTCAATACAGAGTCTCCAAGTCCCATCCTTCTTCTGCACCAACACGATCGGGCTCCCACAGGGCGATGAACTTGGCTGGATGTGACCTTTCTGCAAGAGTTGTTGAATCTACCTCTTGATTTCATTGTTCTCTAGAAGAGAGCACCAATATATTGGTCTATTGGCAAGCAGCACACCTAGTGTCAGATCGATGGGGTGCTTGACCTGATAGTGCATAGGCACCCTTGCGGGTGAGGTGAAGATGTCCCCGTACTTCTCCATGACCTTGTCCATTTTTTTTGTCGTGTGGAGAAGCACTGTCTGGACATTATGGCCACATTATTCTTCTTGCCCTGAGGGCGGATCATCAGGAAAACAAATTTCCCGGTTTTTGAAATGAGCTTACTTCATTGTTTTGTAGTAACCAAAGAGATGGTGGCAGGTGGTGCTACCTCCGGTATCATGTACAACTTATTTCCCAAAATAAAAATAACAACGCGAGTTCGAGACTCATACACAGCATGCCACTTCCACCAATATAGTTGACCTAATAATACAGCACAAGAATCAAGAGGGGAAATTTCACATAATACGCCATACATTAAGGGCTTGATGTTGTATGGAAGGCAGCACTACTGGCTAATGCAGAGATCTCGTCCTTGGTGAAGCCACCCGATGGTGTATGGTTGTGGGTGTGTTGTGGTCGGCAAGCCCAAACACTTCACGACCTCTGCTGAAATGAGGTTCTTTTGGCTCCCGCTATTAACAATGAAATGCAGCAAGGAACCCTTTATCCACATCTGGGAATGGAAGAGGTGCTCCTCCTCCTCTGTATCTTTCGGTTCCTCCTTCTGGATCTTCGTGGTGGAAACAGTGGTGTTGGGCTCTGCAACGATAATTTTCTTCCCTTTGTCACTCCCCTTTCTGGGTTTTGATTCAGAGTCGGATTATGCATCCGATTCAAAAGCCTTCAGCTTGGCCAGACACACACTTGTGTTGTGAGTGGAGCTCTTATGGAACTCACACCACTTTTCCATGTCCTTCTTTAGCTTCATGGTGTTGTTATTTACTTGCGATTTTGGTGGGTTATCTTGGGCCGCCCCACCTTGGCTTTTTCCTTTGTTCTGCAGTTTGGGGGCACCTTTACATTGCTTCTGATTTGCATATCCAAAGTCTCGCTTCTTCTTTTTTAACTTCTTCTCAATCTTGGCAGCATATTGGTATGCTTCACGAAGTGAGGAGATGTCGAGGAACTCCATTTCCTCCTAAATTATATTTTCAAACAACTGTGGTACTTTAGCACAAAATGTTTCTCTGAATATTTGATACCCAATTTTGTGTGTAGGGTATGGAACAGATTTGTCAGCTCATTCACATCTTGATCCCTTTGCTGTCGCAACGTAGTCCATTGTATGTACTTGTCCTCATAGCTTCCCACGGGATAATATTGTTCTTTGATGAGGTCTCGAAAAGAATTCCAAGTGGGTGTGGCCGAAAACAAAGAGTATTCCCTCTCGTCCTTTTTCTCATAGTAGGTTTCCCACCAATTCTTGAAATGGGGGGTAGCTTTTAGGAATGCAAAAGTAATCTTTTCCTAGTTGGAAAAGTCATGAACCAAGAAATACCCTTCTAATAGATTCAACCATCTATCTACGACGTATGTGTATAATGGCCCTCAAAAATGGGAATGTGAAAGTTTACTTGTACCTTAAAAGGAGATGCGCCTCTAGAGTGGTTGTTGGATGCAGATGCGCCGCCGATGGGCAGTCGTTGAAGAATCTGGGCAAATTATCCATCATTGCATTCCTTTGTTTCTCAAGGGCCTACTCGAGCAATATTTTGATAGGATCTCCTTCTCCCTCATCTTTATTTTCGTCCCCCATGGGTGGTCTTCAGGTTTTGCGATGTTGATCTTGCAAAGGTTTAACCAGATCGAGCCCTAACTCCTTATACCCCAACCTTGTTGAGGACATGCAAAGAAGGATCGAGAAAGAGCAAAACGCTCTGATACCACTGATCTGGACTTATGCAGGAATGCAATAAAATATATAAATACACATAAACGAAGAAATGCAATAGAAATAAGACTCCATTTCATTAATAACACATAAATTAAATATGCTTATAGCCATAATGGAAATAAACTAGCTAGGGCGTTGGTAGCTTATCTCTGAGAAGATATGTTGCAGCTACAGGCCTATGAACTATGTTACAATGAGGCTCGAGGGCCTTTTTATTATTGAAAAATAAGAGAAAACCCTAAACAACCAAAACCCTAACCTAAGGAGATGTAACACCAAGATTTTATGGGCCCCATTGGGGTTAGTTGGGTAGCCAACTTCCCGGGGTCGTAAATTGGCCATATTATCTATGTTTGGCATGTATGATACCTCGTTGGAAAAATCTCTCCGAGGACTACAGATAATATTTTGATTTGTTTCAAATCACTAGAACAATCATGCCCAAAAAACATCTTTTATGGCCTCAAAACAGCTCTGAAAGTTCATGACCCGAAAAACTGCTAAAAACAGTAAATACGAAAACTCATGAAACTAACTAGGTGGAATAGGTGGGTGGCCACCAATATCCACCTGGATAATTTCTATGTAGTAATGATTTTCATAGTTATTTTCGAATTGTCTGTTACTAGTAGGTAGCTTGCTAGTCTCAACCAAGCTTTATAAGAAGAATCTTGTAACAACCTTGGGTTAAAGTTTCATGTAATATATGATAATAAAGGAAAAATAAGACCAAGGTCATGGGACATGTATTCAAATTTGAAAGTTGGGAAAACACTTTAGTGGGCATCACTTGTGGTTTATTAATGGCTATGGAAATTGGCAATGGCAAAGAGGCAATAAATGGAATTTAATTATGAAAATAAAGGAAAATATGAGAAAAGGAAGGTGAAGAGACACAAATTTGCATGCAAGGGAAATTAGAGGGAAAATGAAGAGAAAATGAAACAACACTCTTACACACTTAGAGAACTCTAAAACTCAATTGGATTTGGAGAAAGGAAATCAAGAAAACAAAGGAAAGTGAAGGAAATCAAGGAGAAAGGTTGGATTAGCAGCTTCACCAGGAAGATCTTGCAGGTAACAGGTTGCATGTGTGATTTCCTTACTGGGATGTGAATGCATCATACATGCATATGTTTATTTGGTTCATTTGTTTTCATTGGCATGGGTTTTTCCTGGTTTGACATTGGTTTTAGCATTGCCTTGTCATTTTCTCGATAACCATGGTGTGATGGGATTAATTCATGGTTAAGCTTTGGATTGTCAGAAGGTTTTGGAACCGAGTGAGGTGGTCGCAGGAAAATCTCAAGGGTTGGGGTTGGAGATGGTTTTCTCTGGGAATCACTCTATAGGTCGGTGGAAACAAGAAAATTCCTCAAGATATGGTAAAGGAATTTTGAGGCATCCAAGCTTGGTTTGGTTTTGTGATCTCGGGACCAGTTTAGGTGAGATTATAGTAGCTTGAGGGTGGAGGTGGTTTAACCTTTGGAGTCCCTAATTTATTATGTCTTGGTTTATCCCATGAGATCCAACATTCATGCTTGGAATATGGCATGGGGGTGATTTACCGAAGAAAGATTTGGTTCATCCCAATCTGTGGTCGGGTGGTACATTGAATTCCTTGACTTGGTTGGATTTTGTATATGTTAATAAGAGTTATTTTCTCTATGTGATTAATAAGCACCTTCACTTGTTATTATGTTTATTATATGGCAGATTTTTCATGGTTCCTATTCTAGTTATATGTTGGTTATTTGCATAGTTCTATGATATGCTCTAGTTATGTCTCTTTTTCATGATTCTATAACTTAATGAATGGTTGATGAATGCATGGGTGAACAAGTGTTGTTTCAACTATATTAAGGGGGCATTAAGCCTTCTTAGTGATTCTTAGACGTAGTTCAGACCCTTATGATCATATATGCATTCATGACCTGTATTTTCCAAGTTTACTAAATGTTTGATGAAATATCTATTGTGTACTAGGCATGTCTAGGTCAAGATCTTGTTCAATGTTTGAATGGTTGGCATCATTGGCATATTATTTATTATTCTGGAAAGTTACAGGAAGTTTTGGGTAGTGGTCTGGAGGCTAGCCTGGAAAGGTGGCTCATATCTGGAGACTGGTTTCACTGAACTTAGGAATTTCGGTCTTAATCACATGGAAGCGAGCATATGCATGTTGTTGGGACCTCATAACCACATTGATGTTGTGTTGTGTGTGCGTTTGGGGAGTTTCCCAGGTGAAAAAAGCTCCAGCTCAAGAATTGACCATCTGGAGTGGTTTGTAGGCTCCTGAGTGGTGTCTAGTCCTTGAGGGATGTCTACAATTTCACAGGGTGTCAGCCCCACTTCCATAACTGCATCTTGGAGGTCGAGTAATATCCTAGTGAAACTTGTCTCGATTTACCATGTTGAGCTTGTAAAAATGGGTAAATGTAAGAGGAGCCGGTTACAAATCACCTAGATGTTGGCCCTATTTTGGAAATCCTGACTATATGTAACTTTTTTATGATTAATGAAAGGATCCATTATCTTACAAAAAAACAAAACAAAACAAAAAACATTAAACCAACAAAAAATATTAGTCATATTTATATTTGCATCCAAATAATGAAACATAAAATCAGAAAACCAAATATACAAACAACCATTGAAATATTGAATGGAATACCAATGTTTGCAATCTTGATGTACCCTCCATTTTTTAAAATTTTCTAAATTATGGACATTGACATTATTTTCTTGCAAATTCTATTGACTTCTTTCCTATTCAAATATTCATTGTTTTAAAAATATTCACTTTAGTTTTTAGTTCTTGTTCAAGGTCAACCATTACTTCACATAAAGATTCTTTCTTCAATGCACTAGCAATTTTGCCCCTTCTTTTTCGACAACCCATTTGAATTTTTTCATTGTGCATAAAGAAATAACAAAATTAACATCACTCACTTCTTGTAACTCCTCTAATAGTTTTGACAATAATTCAAGATTGAACTAAATATCAAAAGGATCAAGAGACACTTCTCTAAAGTGATTGTACCAAGCTAAAATTCTCAAAATAGGAAGGTCCATCCTCATCCCGAACTTACAAAATCTCCTCAACTTGGAGGTAAAACACGACTTCTCTAAGTGGTGGATGCAAAGCCTTTTTGTGCATATCTGTAAAAGTGGGTATAAAAGTGTTCCCTCTAACTATAGGACTATCTGGATTAGCCACATTTTAGCCAAATTGTATGGGCTCATTTTGGAAAAGAAGATTAGCACATGGTTTGAAATCCATGGTAAAAGAGCCAAAGGGTAAGCTAGTTTTAGAAGGCGCCACTCTACTATTGACCACCTTGTCACTCTTAGGAACATTTTCGAGGATTGTTGTAACAATAAAACTGATATCTTCTACTATTTTGTTGACTTTAGAAAAGCTTTTGACATTTTTCCTCAAGAGAATTTATGGAAAAGGATCGATGAGATAATGGTTCCTCTCGAGTTGAGGGTTGTTGTTACTAGATAACGCGAGAATTTTATTTCCAAGCTTAATACCACCGAGGGTCAGTCATCATATATTAAATGCAACATCGTTGTTCAGCAAGGTTGTCCCTATCCCCTACCCTTTTTGGCATTTAAATTGACAAGCTTGAAGAGTGCTTAGAAGTTGCTAGTTGTGAAGGACCCACGCTCACTGTTATAGTCATTACCCTTCTCCTTTATGTTGATGATATCACTCTTCTTTCCAGGAGCCCTGATGATCTCGACAAGCAACTTAAAACCTTCCATGATTACTTCTCCAAGATAGATATGATTGTTAATATTGACAAGACTAAAGTCATGATTATTAAATCCAAAAATATCACTTATGATAATTTCATTTATGATAAGAATTACATAGAGACGGTTTGTTCATACAAATATTTAGGTATTGGCATTCACCGTCAGCTCAACTTGAACTATAGCATTGAGAAATGGATTATAGGTTATTGGAAAGTGTACTATGAGCTTGAAAATAATTGTAAGACAATTGATCTTTGGGTTTGGAGTAAAAAAAAGTTCCTCTTCTAGACTCTCGTCACCCCTGTCATTTTATATGGCAGTATATCTCGAGATTCTTGGAGAAATATTGAAATGATCCAAAAGAAATTAATAACCTACAACCTCAATATTAAAGGTAATACTCCCTACCCTATTATCTTGATTGAAGCTAGCCTTTCCCCCATTTTAAAGCACGGTTATGTTTAGGCACTTGATGTATAAGAAGAATTTGTATAACATGGAAGTCAAGAGACTCCCAAAAATTTCTTCTAACTCTATTCAAAACCACCTTCGGCTCAAGCGAGGTTGGCATAAGGATGCAAATTTGTAGCTTAACCATATGGGATAAAGGAGGATATCATCTTGGGGAATAAGGATAATATTAACAACACCATTACTTCCAAATTTAAGGATAAGTTGTGGAGTGATAAGGAGTTAGAGGGGAAAAGGAAGTTAATACATTATAAGGAGGTAATCAACCCCACACTTTCTAACCAAAATTACCTTTATGGCTTAACCATTTCTAAGAATAAAATGAACATTGTGAAGATTTGAACTAATTCGCATGAGCTTCGAAGTGAAACCGAGCGTTGGTCTATTCCCAAAACACCTTGGGATGAAATAATATGCCTCCTCTACGATACTAAGAGAGTTGAAGATGAAAATCACTTTCTCTTGGATTTCCCAGCCCTTACTCACATTTTTTCTACTTTTCAAAACATTTTCCCCACTACCAACCTCCTTGACTTGTTAATTTAGCAAAACTACAATGACCTCGGAATGCTTATATCCTTTCTTTTTATCACAAAAATAAAATTTTAAATAATCTTAGTTAATTGCTTCTTTCTTAAGGTTTTTTAGACCATATTGGTCTTAGTGAACGTTAATCATCATCATCAAAAGAGACCTTCATTTTTGCTTCTTTAGATCATCTAATAATCTAACTAGAATTTTGGTGGTTGGTGCCTAGCCAAGCTTTCCTAGCCAATATGAGATTACCTAGTACTATCAACTTTGTCAAGGAATGTCCCATATTAGTAGAGCATTCCAAATCAATAACTTAGTCACCCCATTAGCAACACTTAGATGAATATAGGTATAGACAATGATATTGGAGTCAAGTCAGAATCAAAAGAAAATTTAATAAATAATATGTATGTCAAATTAAATTAATACTTCAATAAAAACTAATCAATACTAATCTATGAGTTACTGAAATATCCTACCCATGAGAGAATTTTAAGTCATATAGATAAATACAACCTACATGTTAATAGAGATAAAGACAATCTGAAACTAAATTATTGAAAAGAGTAAATAAGAAAAAGAAGAAATAACCCTAAATATTTTTTTTCCATGGATTAAGGCTTCATTTCCCATTGTGAGAAACCTATCTATGATAAGGGTATCCTTGAATTAAGATATAATTCACTTCATCTTGCTTATCTATATCTATGAAAAGGGTATCCTTGCATTAAGATATAATTCACTTCATCTTGCTTATCTAATAATTTTAACAAGATTTCAAGATTTTTCTCAACACAGAAAGGATCAAAGATATTTCTCCAATGTGATTATTATTTAAAGAGGCCTTGATTTTACTTGTTCAGATCATCCACTAATTTTGACTGGCATTTAATATTTATAGCAACATCAAAAAGGATCAATATACACTTTTTCCAATGTGATGGTAATTGAAAGAGGTTTTTGTTTTTACTTGAGATTCTTTTCTAAAGTGTGTAATGCAAGCTGCGTGAAATGAAACGATGCCCATCCACTTTCCAAATTTTGATATTAGTGTCATTAAGATCTATTTCATCTTCTACCATTACAAGGTTTTCAAGTGGATTATGCTCCTTGTGATCCAAAGAAATTAATGAAAATTATGTAAGCACACTTTTATTTTATTTTTTAAACGATCTAATTGAAAAAAACAATCTTGTCATTATGTGATATTAGTTTAAATATTCTTAGAGCTTCTATGCATACTTCCACTTTTTTCAAGAAGTGCTTCCAAATAAATAGCAATCTTCAAATGACTTAGGAATCTAATAACAAATACTTACCATCATAGATGATTGATGTTAATCCCTCTTTGATTGATTTAGGTTTGAAATCGTTATCTTTAATGTCTTCCAATTATTTTAAATTCACATTCCTCGATTCAAATAGATAAAAACTTGTTGATATTTTGGAGTTTGGTCTTTGTCATGCATAAAGAAAAACATAGATGATGTATTTATCTTTCTTAAATATAAAAAATAAAAATTATATTATCTTCAAAGTTAATTTATGAAAAAAAGTTCTAAATTGGGATCCATAAGTTTTGGACTCGAATTATCTTCGTCTAAGGGAAAAAATTCACCCATTAAGGCATATTAATAATTGTTCATTTTTCCTTATCATATTTCTCGCCATAATTTCCCTATTAAAATAAATTAAAATAAATTTAGAAATACATTTGTTGATATATCTATTTGGACATGTTATTATTAAATAAATGAAATCTCGTTTGGATTATACATAAATTCATTGATAAATACCTCTACATTCTTTAAATTTCTTGCTATGCCTAAGAATATTGCATTCGATGTTCATATTTCTTAAAAAATAATTGAATGGACTAAGTATTAAAGGAATTGTTGGACATAATTGTAATGTAATAAATCATGTATTAATTGTATGATAAGGTTTATGTGAAAAAAGTCAAGCCATGTGGGTTGGGTTGACTGTAATAACCTCATTTTGCTTTTAAATATTCATAATGTGCATCTCAAGGTTAGGGATCATCAAGTGAATGTATATGAATTTCATTAGTTGCTTATGATTATGGCTTAGTTGATATAGCTATTTTTATGTAAAAGCACTAAGTATTAAGGGAATTTTTGGATATAATTGTCCAACATAACCAATATATACAAGTTTGCAATGAAAATGATATCATTGTGGATGTAGCTAAGGATCAAGGACATGGTTTCATTGTTGGAAAGAAAGGTCCGCTTAGGACAATCTCACTTCAAAGGGAAAAGGAATGTAATACACCCTAAATTGTAATGTAATAAATCATGTATTAATTATATTATATAGTTGATGTGAAAAAACTCAAGACATGTGGGTTGGGTTGATGGTAATGACCCCATTTTGCATTTAAATATTTATAATGTACATCTCAAGGCTAGGGCTCATCAAGTGAATGCATATGAGTTCCACTAGTTGGTTATGATTATGGTCTAGTTGATATAGTTTTTATCGTATAGTTATTTTTATGTAAAAGCATGAATAAAGGTTTTTTATATAAATGTATATATATAGAGAGAGAGGGGGGGGGGGGGTCTACTTCTTGCATGAACTCTACTAATTTCCCAAAGATATGACACATGTATTTGGTATGATACAATAAGTCAAAGATTGATGGGACAACTTGTAAGGAAGCATGGGTAAGAAAGGGTAGTGCCTCTAAAGGAAAATAACTAGATCAAATCACTTAGAAAGCCCCTTTCCTCTCATCCTCTCTTGGTATCAAAGTCCTCTTCTTGTTCTAATATTTGTGTGTGTGTGTGTGATGGTTGCTTGCTTTGTCATGCATGCACGTGTGTGTAATGGTTGCTTGAGGGAGTATATATATATATATATATATATATATATATATATATATATATATACTTGCTCATGTTTCCTTACAAGTTGTCCCATCAATCTTTGATTTATGCGTACCATGCCAAGTACAAGTGTCATATCCTTGGTAAGAGAGTAGATCAAGACAAATCCTCTCATTGTCTTTTCCTTTCATCATGCTATTAGTCAACCATTTATGGGCATGGGAAGGAGACATGCTCCCAAAATAAATTTTCCCTTCCCATCTTATGAGGATGCTCTAGACAATTGTTATGGTCATTATGACCACAAATTCCAAGAGAATCCCATGTAACTATGGTTGGTAAAATTTCATAGAAGTTAAGAAAACTTATTGTTGAAAATGTGAGAGAAATGGGATGGTTTGAGATAGAAACCATGCTTGGAATTCCCAAACTAGTTAAAGCAAACATCTTGAAACTTGTAACCTTATTATTATTGCTCAATGAATATTTTAAGGCCAAGTCTTTTATGTTCATGGTACTTTTAGAAATCAACTAGTTGTTGGACTCTTTTTGCATGAACTGAAGAGGACTAAAAGGGAAGAATATCCCTAAGATACTCTTGAACATAGAAAGAGAAGATATTCATTGTGTTGTGTAGCACAATGTAAGGGAGTACTAAGGTTGTTTTATGGTTGGATGAGGAATTAGAGAAATTTGAATCGAGTAGATAAGCTATGTCATGAGAGTATTGGGTTGGGTTGATTGAATTTATGGCTTTGTTGAAGCTTCCTTCACCTTGATAGTATCATCGTCTAGCTTGGGGTTGAAATCCATAGTTTATTTTCATGGTTGAGTGGAAAATTGCTCCTTAAATGACTATAAGTATTCATGGTTATCTTCTTGTAACATGTTTTTTGCTTTACTAATACATTTAATTAAACAGAAAATTAATAGAATCAAAATATGCAATATTTTTTCCAATTCCTTCCATATTAGTCAATTAACTATCGAAAGTTGACACATTTGATGCTTGACTTCGCCAATTGGTTATGTTTTTATATAAATTTTATAATGTATCATTATTTAAAATTCATTGTGCCGAGAGGTACTCTACAACCCAATATGGGGCGATGTTGTAGTGGTGTAAATGTTTGTTTGTAAACATTTACATGTCGACTCAATTAAAAAATAATAAAAGTTTAAAGGTAACATAGAGCCAAGCATGGGAAGATGTTGTAGTGTTTGTAAATGAGTGTAAACATTTAAATGTTGGATCAATTAATAATAAAAAAGATAAGGTAATAAAATTAATAAAATTCAATGTGTTATATTGTAATATTGTTTTTATTGATAAAATTATTAACAACTTTTTAGATAAAAGAAAATCATAATATACATGTCATGTTAAAATATATAGCATATAAATAGTAGTTATAAATTATGATCTATTTTACCATATAAATTAAAATAATGATTACTTATTCCTAGGGGAGTTCATTTGGTGAAGTCCTAAAAACCAAGAGATCTAGTGACTTGGTTCCTCTGAGATACAATAATAATAATAATGCAACCATATTTAAATTTAATTAATAAACACATAAAAACTTAATTGAGTCGAGAGGCTCATTCTACAATCTACTATGAGGGCGATGTGTAATTTCATCCATGCTAAACTTAGAGTTGAAACATGTCCTTAAAAAATACTTTAAATAAAAGAACATTGTTTGGTATAATAAAAACAAAAATAATTAAACATATTTTGTTAGTTTTAATTAAAAGCATTATAAAAAATAATAATAATATCATTGGTTAGTTTTTTATTAAAAGCATTATAAAAAATTATTAATATCATTCTCATTGTGCTCACTTGGTTAGTTGATATTCATCTTTCACTCTTTGAGTAATGAATGAAATATTTCGATGGTTATGCTAAATAATATAATTTTATATAACTTTACAAAGATAAAGTAATTAAAGTTTAAAGAAAAACCTTATATTTCTCTTATAAATATTTCAATATATAAATTAAATAAACTATTTGAATATCCATATTAAAACACACACATGTGTGTGTGTGTTAATGTTTACCTTAGTAAAATATTTCAATACTCAAAAGGAAAAAATAATTAAAGGTAAAATAATTAAATTACTTCTTTTTCAAGTTGTGGTTCACGATGAGTGAGTGGTCACTACATCCACGGGTAATAATCCAAGAAAATCCACTCAAAGGGATCTACTCGTTGGCTTATCTCGTCGGGCCTAACCCCAAGCCTCATCGAGGAGATTTGACCGAATGGCCTCCCAATTGGAAAGGTGATTAGCAACGAGAACTCGACCAATTGAGCTATCCCTTGGGGCTTATTTAGTTACTTCTTATTAAGAGGAAAATGTGTAATTCATTCAATTCTTAATATAAAATATTAATAATAATAAATTATTAAAAATTCCAATTTAAACAATGAAAAATTACACATGGTTTATATGGAGAGAGACAAAAAAACCACTATAGATCTATTTTAATCACAAATTTATATTTTTTCAAGTTTTGCATTCAAAAAATAGATTTGCATATAATGAAATTTGATCCCTTTCTACTCTTGGTAAATTTGTGGTTAAGATGGATCTATACTAGTACTTACAACAAACTTGAAATATCACAAGATTCTTAACTATGCATATTCACCCTACTTTATCATTGATATATTAATCTGCAAATAGGCTTTGTTACAATACTATGGGAAAATACCATGGATTTTCAATACCACATGCTCAAAACATTTCAAAATCAAAATATTTTATTTTAATTTAATTGAAGTTAGTGGTTCAATTTCCCAACATGACCATGATGTAGCCTCACCACTCTCGACTTGTTATCACCTAGATTGACCTCAGGCTGAAGGAAGGCAAACCACGGTAACCACAAACCATGCTTAACCTTGTAGCTATCCCTACAAGGCAGGGATAGGGCTCTCTCCGTAAGAAATGTCAATGAAGTATGACTGCAAAAATAATTTTAGGCTAGGTATAGTAGCTCGAAATGTTCTTTATAGATTTTGTTGGTTTTTTTTTGGATCAGGTGGAGCTGGGCAGTTCAAGTCTGGGAAATTAAATCAGAAATGCAGATTATTCTATGGGGCAAGGTAGGCATGGACTTTAACAACTTTTGGTTTTATGATTGTGAAGTGTTTAAGACTGGTGAGGAGTTGAGGAGGGCATATGAGATGGATCCTTCTCAAACAATAGAAAACATAAAATATTGAATGATTTTCCCAAGGCAGAGCACTGTAACAATGGATTCTACCTATATAACTTGAAAACATTCAACAGAAATAATGGAATGAATGAATGGCATACATAACATTTAACAAATGATCACAAAAGAAGAAATTGTGCTAAAATTCCATACCACAGGGATCCCATAAAAAATAGCTGAAAATCTTTATTAATCTCCTGCCAAATTGGTTACAAATATGTACAATCAAGCTCAGAGTGTCCCAGTGATTTCCAACTTTTTCCACCCTTACAAATGACTAAAAAATTACATTAAATAGACAAGCTTCAGGGGGCGAATCTGTAGAAAGAGGAGTTGTTTCACCTGCCCCGAAACCAAAACCTGAAGATAGAAAAACCCAACAATAAGCCTCTGAAAGAGAGGAAACTGTATATTTTCACCATATGGAAGATTTTCTGTTATATTTACTCCAACAAATGGAAAGAAAAACAAATCTAGAACCGACCACCTCATTTATCGTTTCCTGTCGTTCCGTGGTCGATTTCGTAATGATCTCTGCTTGACAATTAGCTCACGGCCTTAACAGAATGTGATTTTTTTCTTTAACCTTTTGCTGAAGAAAACCCTTTTAAACAAAAAATACGGATATGCCTCATAAAACGGAGAAAAACCCCTTTTTCTTTGAAAAGAGTGAAAGGAGTGGTGGGCCCAAAAATTGTAATCGCAAATCGGAAGTGGAAGGAGCGGGTAGACTTGGCGGAAGAAATCGCAATATGGGCTGGAGCGATACAGCGATGGGCGATGCAATGGAGGATGGGCCGATGGAGAATAGGCCAATGGATAAGGGAGCAATGGAGGAAAGGCCGATTCGATGAGGGATAGAGGATAAGCCAATGCAATGGGAATGAAGGATCGCTGAAGAAATCCCCTTTAAAACCAATAAAAATGAATGAGGTGCCTTTTACATAGGGAACAACCCCTTTTCTTTTGAAAAGAGCTGAAGGACTTTGGTGGGACCAGGACATCGCAATCGCAAATCGGAAAAGGAGTGGGATCACCGGGTGGAGGAAATCGCGATATGCGATGGAGCGATGGTGCGATTGGTGATGGAGGAATGATCGCATCAGGGAAAGCTAGATGGCGAGTTCGGAGTTAAGTGTTGCGGGAATGCTGCAATAATGTGATGCGATGAAGGACATATCGCATCGGTGAAAATGGATGTGCGGAGTTAGGTGCTTGGAAAATGAGATGTTGCGATGCGATGGTGCGATAGCATCGCATCGGGGTTTGTAGGATACAAAAATTTCAAAAGAAAAAGGGACTTTTGCGGTAAAGGAAAAAAATATAAAGTTTAAAGGGTCAGCAGAATAATAATAAAAAAGGGCAGGATTATGCTTTTGGGGCCTTTTATTCATTTGGGCATATTTTCCAATCCAGAAAGTGGTTTCGGGAGTGTTATATACCGTTGGAAAGCCGAAATCCTTCTAATGAACATACTTAGAATATGATTTACACAGAAAATCATGTGGAGAACACCTTTGAAACCCAGGCAGAGAAAAAGCCCCTTTGACCCTTGGTGACGGGCTGCAAAAGATTAACAGTGGCTTTATGGAGATAGCAGCTTCTAAAGTTCAACTTATTACATATGGGAACATAAAATTACATAAGAAATTATAGTAAAAACAAAGTACCCTATTTTCACCTCAAAAGATGTTTTGAGGTGAAAATTGCATTCAACTGAAAGAACAACTTCTTTGATTTTTCCAGATACTGTGCTTTGAGTTTATTGGGCATCCTCATGTCCTTGCTAATATTTATTTGAAACTTTCATCATTAATTTGACCATGGTGGAACCCTAAAACCTAATGAGACCAACTCTATGACCTAATAAAATGAACTGCAGAGTGAAAAGGAATCATGACAGAAGACCATAGAGAGGAGAACTAGCAAGTATTTTCATGAGGGAAAACTGATGAAGTGACCCCAACCATCAGTGAATCCATGACCTAATGGAGTGATAAAAAGTTTATAGTATGGACTCCTACAATGAAAATGCAAAAGAGCAGATTTGATCATTGATGGCAGTATGACAAGACTGACACTAACATTGGCTCTAATGGGGATGGTAGCTCCTTGGAGGTGCCAAGAACACCGTAGACCTAGTAGCCTTATCCATTGGGAAATACGGTTAAAATACTTCAAAGACTGAAAACTGACACAATGTAGACTGACTCTAACTCAAACCATGATTGTGAACTAAATTAAAATCGGAAAACCTTACACATATCATTCAAGTTTTATAGCCTTCACTTCG
The DNA here is from genome assembly GCA_034641835.2 of Pinus albicaulis. Classification (NCBI taxonomy): domain Eukaryota; kingdom Viridiplantae; phylum Streptophyta; class Pinopsida; order Pinales; family Pinaceae; genus Pinus; species Pinus albicaulis. The sequence continues at coordinate 909,854,234 of CM076575.1, forward strand.
GGCCCCAAGATTTAATTACCATGCACTTGAAATATTACCAACAATGAATATGGTATGTACAATGACTGTGACATAATTTCAGAGAATCATCTCAAAAGTAGTAGTGCTTCAAGAGCCTACCATTCACTGGCCCCCCTGGGCAATCTTGACCATCCATCTCTGTAAGCAGAAAAGTGTTCTCTCCTCTGTATGCTGAAATCTTATACGATCCTTTCCATAGGTTATCGAACTTACCATGCTTCCCTTTGTCCTCATTTCATGCATCCCACCTCAACACCACATCTTCTAACTGAAATTTTCTGCTTTGGTTTTGCAGTCATAAATATTCTTTATTTTTTCCTGCAACCGGAAAGTGTTTTGAGAAACTTCTTCCCTTGTTTTCTGAAGGTGGATCATTTGATTGATCCTTCGCTAATTAGCATCCTCTTCGCTGCCAGCTTCTTGTAGTAATCTCATGACCGGAACTATAAGTGATGTAGGAAACACAGAATCAGTGCCATAAACTAATTCAAATGGTGACATACCTATGGATTTCTTGTTGCTAACTCTGTCGGCCCATAATGCGTTGACAATTTTTCGATGCCAATTCCTCTTGTTCGCTTCCAACATTTTCTTGATTATATTCACCAAAGTCTTATTTGATGATTCTTCTAATCCGTTGCCCTGTGGGTAGTATGCTATCGAATGACCCAGTATAATATTGTACTTATTACAGAACTCCACCATATTCTTGGATTTAAATGCCATTGCATTATCTTTTATGATCTTGTGAGGGAAACCAAAACGAGACAAGATATTTGATTCTAAAAAATGAATAATTACCATATCTGTGGCCTACCTTGATGGAATGGCCTCAATCCATTTCGTGAAATAATCGGTAGCTGTCAGGATCCATCGATGTTGCGCTGATGATGTGGGATGAATTTCCCCTATGAAATCAAGTCCCCACTATTGGAAAGGTGCATTTACTTGAACTGGTTTCAAAGGAAGAGGAAGCAGTTTTCTTTTTCCTTGAAAAACTTGACACTCATGGCAGATCATCACTGTTTTATACAAATCTGAAAATAAAGTTGGCCAATAATATCCTGCTCTCAACACTTTGTTAGCTGTTGTTTTCCAAAATAATTGGCCACCACAATCACCTTTATGAAATTCATGCATCACTTGCTGAGCCTCATCTTCAACCAAATAATTAAGTAGGATACCTCCCGGATCTTTCCAATAAAGAACACTGTTTAAAATACAGAATTTAGCAGACTTGAGTTTTAGTGATCTTCCTTTGCTTCTATACATCCCTAGAGGTGGCAAAAGATGCTGAAGAACATAAACTATGTCTAAATACCATGGTGATTGGAGAAAAATTTCTAAAACTAGAACAAGGGGACCATCATCCTCATCCTTTGACATTGCCGCTATGAGATTTATGTGCAGGGCACGCAGGTTTGATTGTGCCATTAGTTTTTCCAAGCCTTTTCCCTTGATTAACTTTGTGGGTTTAATCTCCAAATCGTATTCCAACATTATTGCTATCCACTTACCTCTTCTTCCCTCCGGATCAGTTTGCACAAGAACATCTTTTACTGTTGCATTCGGAATATATGTTATGGTATGTGAATGCAGAATGTACACTCTAAAATCCTTTAATGCTTTTATAAGAGCCAATTCTTGTTTCTCAATGATATTATACCGCAAGGTAGCATCTCGAATAGTCCTACTGAAAAAGGCAATGGGTTGTTCAATCTGATCTCTCTTTTGCATCAATACCGTAGCCATGGTATGCTCCGATGCAAATGAAAATATAATGAAATCTTGAGTGTAATCAGGACTAATCAAGACTGGGGCATTGGACAGAGCAAACTTTACCAAATTAAATGACTTTATAGCATCCTCACTCCATTTTACACTGCTGTCATTTTTCAATATATTAGTCATTTCTCGTAAATGTTCAACCAAATTGGGTATAAATCTGCGTAATAAGTTTATCTTACCATTGAATGTCTGAATCTCCTTTTTGTTACGTGGGAAGTCTATGTGCTGAATTGCCTCCACTCTTGAAGGATCAATGCGGATACCATCTTTAGAAATGATATGACCAAGCAACTTTCCATCATCCATAGCAAAAATACTTTTCTTCGGATTGAGAGAAATCCCAAATTTTTCGCATCTCTGAAATACAATCCTCAAGTGGTGCAAGTGTTCATCATCACAACCTGAAAATACTGTCAAATCATCTAAATAAACAACTAGAAAAACATCCTTCTCATTAGCAAAGGCGATGTCCATTGCTCGCTAGAAAGTGGCTCCAGCATTCTTCAATCCAAATGGCATTTTGGCATACTGAAAATTTCCCCAAGGTGTCATAAAAGTAGTTTTGTCTTGGTCGTTTTCATGCACCAAGATCTGATTATAGCCTGAGTAACCATCGAGTAGTGACATCTGTGATGCTCCGACTACTCTTTGCAGAACATGATCCATCTTCAGAATTGGATGGTTATCCTTTAAGGATACTTTATTGAGATTCTGGAAATCTATGCACAACCTTATTTCTCCTGTATTTTTGCGTACAGGGACTAAATTCGAAATCCAATCAAAAAATCTAATTGGAACAATGATACCAGCTTTATACAATCTGTTTACCTCTTTTTCAATGAATGGAAGTAGCTTTGGTTTGATCCTTCTCAGCTTCTGTCTAAATGGCTTCTGATCCGACTTGATGAGAATAGTATGTTGAATTATATTTTTGTCATACAACTTCAAATCTGAATAATACCACGCAAACACATCAGAAAATTCATAAAGTAATTTAACATACTGGGCCTTTACTTCAGGAGACAATGCTTTTGATAACTTCACAAACTTGGGCTTGTCATTTATTCCAATATTGACATCCTCAACTCCTTTATCAGTAGGCACCAAGCTCGGCTTTCTTGCAACATCATCTTGATCAAAAAGCTCCTCTAAAGGTATGAGACCTCTAGGAATAACATTATCTTTCGGCTGCAACATGTCTATCTGATTTGCTTCAATCTCTTGCTCATCGGTATCACAATCACCATCTATGGAAGTATCCTTGAATTTCTCTTCATTCTGCAAAAAAACATTGATTTCATTGTCATCCCAAAACACTTGCCAATACCTTAAATTATCCGGAACAGCAGGCCGATGTTTGACATGAATTTCAAATTTGTTGTTGGAGTTCATTGGAATCTTCAAATTGCTTGTAGTAGTGGCAAGTGAATCTGCAATAAGATTCTGCATTCGAGGTACTGCTGTCAAAGTATATTCAAATGAAATTCTCAGGATGCCTAGTACTGCATTTCTGTAGGCTCTCAATCATGAATGCTTTGCTTGATACTATCCCTTTACCTGTTTGATTATCAAATCTGAATCTCCATAGACAGAAATCCTTTTTGCATTTAACTTCTTCAAAATTTTCAGACCTGCAATCAAAGCTTCATACTCTGCTTCATTGTTAGAGCAGTCAAAAGCCAACTTATAAGCACATACTCTAACATTACTAGGAACTGTGTCAGGCTGGAAAACAGGGCTCCGAATCCAAATTCCTATACCAGCATCGTCCTTACCAACAGCTCTGTCAAAATCCATGCTCCAAAGGCCTTCCTCTTCTTCTAGATGCTGAAATTTTTTTTATTTCTCTGCCTTACCTTGATTAATCTCTTCATTTTTCTGTTGTTCACTGTCCTTTTGTTGCTGGTAGGTGGAAAGCTCAGAAAGGCTTGCTAATTTTTCTTTTTCTTGTTTAAGGACTTCCCTAAAATTCTCTGAAATTTCAGGTACCTACTTCTACCAACTGAACATCTTCATCATTCAAACCACTATCTGAATATAATACAAATGACTCTAAATCTGTGTGGACAACATTAATTGGATGATTAACAGGCTTCTCTTTGCTAGTGATCATATATTTCATTTTCTTCTCCCCGTATAGCTTTCTCAATTGACCAAACAAGGGGATGGTAGCATAAGAGAAATCAAGTTGTATAGTTCCCTTAAGTTTTTCACCCCACAATCTGGACAAAAGCATACCAAACCATGGTGGAACGTCGGCAACAACCACATCCATCAAAACATTCTTGGCTGGGATTTGATCTAAAGATACCACCAAGTCTTTGATAAGACCAATACAACGGACCCTACCGGATTTAAAGGAATACAGATCATGGTACTTGCGGGTAATATCAAGACCCAACTTCTCCATAATGGCTTTAGGCATCAAATTGTGAGAAGCTCCAGATTCCAACATAGCATTGTGTAAAATGTACTCATGCAATCTAAGACTCAGGTAAAAGGGAGGGACTTCACTATCTTCATACTGACCTTCTATGGCAGGACCAAAAATGAGTTCAGGATAATCATCTTCAACATTTACCATATCTGACATAGAGTCTATTTGCAAAATTCTAGACACCTGATGTTTATAAGTGCTATTCTTCACCAACTCAGCTAAGGGAATGGACACCTTCAGCTTAGCAATTTCATTTTCTAAATTAAAAGATGAAAATTTTTCTACCTCTTTGACGGGAAGATCTTTCTTCTCCACTTGCTCCTTTGCTGCACTTGGATGATTATTCTTTTCATTTTCAATGTTATTTGTCGAGGATACTTTGTTGGAAGACGGATCAGCAGGTTCTTTCCCTTTCCTCTGAATATTTGAAGAGTCATTCTTTGATAGCAGCTCTTTCATTTTCTGAATGGGATTGATTGGCACATCTCTGCTCCTCAAAGAATAGTGCTTCTGTTGTGCTGACAAAGCATTCATATATCCTCGTTGATAGTCATCAGACTCTTCGTATAAAGCTACATCATTGGCCAATATGAAATCTTCATCTCTTCGGGTGTCTGGAGTCACTGCATATTCTTCATCTTCTATCTGAAAAATGGGCATACCATCGGCAGGGAAAAAATGATTAGCTTCAACAACCAGATCATCATCATCACCTGTTTCCATTCCTTGAACATAATTTTGCTGCAAAGGAGTTCTAATCTACTGTTGTTGTGTTGTTTGGTCTTGGGCTTTATGTTCCCTCTACTTGATTCGGAATTGGGGCTGTTGTTGTCCTCTGAAATTTGGATTCTTGATTTGTGCTTCAGGTCTATCTGAAATAGTCAACCTTTCAACCATATTCTCCACCGTTTGGATCAAAGTATCCATATTAGTATCTGAAGGAGATGCTTCCTCTTTTACAGTCACTCTCTTTTCAGCTCTCGCTCGTGCTCTTTTGGCCAGCAGATTTTCTTCTACGCTTACAGCATTTTTCTGCATGTCTTCAAGTGTGGTAGGATCTCATTCTTGTAACTGATATGCCATGTCAGCATCGAAACCATCTAGAAATTTGATCAAAGATAACCCTATGGGGGGTTTGAGGTTGGCCAGAATATCATTGTACGCTGCATTAAACCTCACACAATAATCTTGTACACTTTCACCCACATTCCTTTTGATATTTTCATACTCAAACAAAATTTGGACTGGGTTTTTCTTTACCTCCCACCAGTCGAAGAATTGTCTATGTAACTCCGACAAAGTGTGGATAGAGGCTGCTGGTAAGGCTCTGAACCATTTTCGAACTTCACCTCCAAAACTTTGGACAAACAATCTCACAGTCACATTTTCTGCCTCTACCTCATGAAGGTCAAAGAAGTCATTCATATTATCAACATGTTGTTGTGTTGTGACGCTTTGAGTGGCATCAAAGAAAGGTATTTTACTTTGGTAATCAGCAGGCATATCATTCAAATTCTGAGGTAAAACCAGGGGTGCATACCGGGCAGCCATGACTCGAGGTGGATTTACAACAACGTTTGAACTACTAGGATTCAAGGGAGCTGTTAATGGAGAAGTCGGAAGTTGAGGATTGATTTCCGAAATTGATGGGAATACTGATGAATTGAGGGTAGCAGATGTTCTTTCTGATGATTCTGAAAGCTCAGGGATATTGGTAGCAGTGATGGATGATTGAGAAGAGTTTAAAATATAATCATCAATTGATCTGTTTGCCCTTGACCTTCGAGATCTACAAGAAACTCCGGGTCTAAAACTGTGTCATCAAGTGTTGTTTCAGATTTGGTTCTGAACAAAGAAAGCTCAAAATTCTCATTAAAAGGGAGGTATTCAACACACAACCACTCACTGGGCCAAGAATGGGATCCGAAAATAGGTCTAGGGCTTACTGAACCTTCCTATATTCTGATTATTCGCAGAATAAGGTTAGGATTTTCAAATACAAGGGGAGGATTTGGATCAAGATTAGCCCTCGTGTATTTCCTTGAAGCCAGTGTGGTCGAATTTCGAAATTTTTTACTTGCAATGTTTTATTTCAGCCTAGAAAATTCTAAAACTTATTATCCAAAGTTCAAGAATTTATATGGAAGAGAATACAGGGGCGATCAGTCTTTCGTTTTAGATTTGTTCCCTAGTATGATCGCCACTATGTTATCACCTAGATTGACCTCAGGCTGAAGGAAGGCAAACCAGGGTAACCACAAACCACTCTTAACCTTGTAGCTAGCCCTACAAGGTGGGGAGAGGGATCTCTCCGTAAGAAATCTCAATGAAGTATGACTACAAAAATAATTTTAGGCTAGGTATAGTAGCTCGAAATGTTTTCTATAGATTTTTTTGGTTTTTTGTTGGATCAGGTGGAGCTGGGCAGTTCAAGTCTAGGAAATTAAATCAGAAATGCAGAGTATTCTATGGGGCAAGATAGGCATGGAATTTAACAACTTTTGGTTTTATGATTGTGAAGTGTTTAAGACTGGTGAGGAGCTGAGGAGGGCATATGAGATGGATCCTTCTCAAACAGTGGAAAACATAAAATATTGAATTATTTTCCCAAGGCATAGCACTGTAACAATGGATTCTACCTATCTAACTTGAAAACATTCAACAGAAATAATGGAATGAATGAATGGCGTACATAACATTTAACAAATGATCACAAAAGAAGAAATTGTGCTAAAATTCCATGCCACAGGGATCCCATAAAAAATAGCTGAAAATCTTTATTAATCTCCTGCCAAACTAGTTACAAATATGTACAATCAAGCTCAAAGCGTCCCAGTGATTTCCAACTTTTTCCACCCTTACAAATGACTGAAAAATTACATTAAATAGACAAGCTTTAGGGGGCGAATCTGCAGAAAGAGGAGTTGTTTCACCTGCCCCGAAACCAAAACCTGAAGATAGAAAAACCCAACAATATGCCTTTGAAAGAGAGGAAACTGTATATTTTGACCATCTGGAAGATTTTCTGTTAGATTTACTCCAACAAATGGAAAGAAAAACAGATCTAGAACCCGACCCCCTCATTTATCGTTTGATGTTGTTCCATGGTCGATGCCGTAATGATCTTTGCTTTACAATTAGCTCACGGCCTTAACAGAATGTGCTTTTTTTTTCTTTAACCTTTTGCTGAAGAAAACCTTTTTAAACAAAAAATACAGATATGCCTCATAAAATGGAGAAAAACCCCTTTTTCTTTGAAAAGAGCGAAAGGAGTGGTGGGCCCAGAAATCGCAATCGCAAATTGGAAGTGGAAGGAGCGGGAAGACTTAGCGGAAGAAATCGTGATATGCGATGGAACGATATAGTGATGGGCGATGTGATGGAGGATGGGCCGATGGAGAATAGACCGATGGATAAGGGAGCAATGGAGGAAAGGCTGATGCAATGAGGGATAGAGGATAAGCTGATGCGATGGGAATGGAGGATCACCAAAGAAATCCCCTTTAAAACCAATAAAAATGAATGAGGCACCTTTTACACAGGGAAAAGCCCCTTTTCTTTTGAAAAGAGCAGAAGGACTTTGGTAGGACCGGGACATCGCAATCGCAAATCAGAAAAGGAGCGGGATTACTGGGCGGAGGAAATCGCGATATGCGATGGAGCGATGGCGCGATTGGTGATGGAGGAATGATCGCATCGGGGAAAGCGAGATGGCAGGTTCGGAGTTAAGTGTTGCGGGAATGCTACGATAATGCGATGCGATGAAGGACTTATCGCATTGGCGAAAATGGATGTGCAGAGTTAGGCACTTGGAAAATGAGATGTTGCGATGCGATGGTGCGATGGCATGGCATCGGCGATGAGCCATCGCATCGGGGTTTGTAGGATACAGAAATTTCAAAAGAAAAAGGGACTTGTCCGGTCAAGGCAAAAATTATAAAGTTTAAAGGGTCAGCAGAATAATAATAAACAAGGGCAGGATTATGCTTTTAGGGCCTTTTCTTCATTTGGGCATATTTTCCAATCCAGAAAGTGGTTTCAGGAGTGTGATATACCATTGGAAAGCTCTTTCCGAACTCCTTCTTATGAACATACTTAGAATATGATTTACACAGAAAATCATGTGGAGAACACCTTTGAAATCTAGGTAGAGAAAAAGCCCCTTTGACCCTTGGTGACGGGCTGCAAAAGACTAATAGTGGCTTTATGGAGATAGCAGCTTTTGAAGTTCAACTTATTACATATGGGAACATAAAATTACATAAGAAATGATAATAAAAACAAAGTACCATGTTTTCACCTCAAAAGATGTTTTGAGGTGAAAATTACATTCAGCTGAAAGAACAAATTCTTTGATTTTTCCAGATACTGTGCTTTGAGTTTATTGGGCATCCTCATGTCCTTGCTGATATTTATTTGACACTTTCATCATTAATTTGACCATGGTGGAACCCTAAAACCTAATGAGACCAACCCTATGACCTAATAAAATGAACTGCAGAGTGAAAATGAATCATGACTGAAGACCATAGAGAGGAGAACTAGCAAGTATTTTCATGAGGGAAAATTGATGAAGTGACCCCAACCATCAGTGAATCCATGACCTAATGGAGTGATAAAAAGTTTATAGTACGGGACTCCTACTATGCAAATACAAAAGAGCAGATTTGATCACTAATGGCAGTATGACAAGACTGACACTAACAGAACTTACAAAAAAAAAAAAAATGGTTATAATTACTTTAGAGATATACCTAAATCTTCTCTTTCTTTTCTTTTTTGTGGTTCATGGTCCCCAGAGATGGTGATAGCTGCATCCATAGAAATATTTGTACTAGGAAAATCTACCCAAAAGGATCATTTTCTGCCAACTCAACCACAAAGTCTGACCCTAAGAACGTCGAGAGAATTGAAGTCGTCCCAAAGAGTGTCGATAGTAGAGGTGCTATCACAACAGGGACTCAACCAACTGAGCTAACCTCAGGGCTATTTGTTAAACCCTTTATCCTTACTATTACTAAAAATATTCCATAAATATTAAAACAAAATTTTAATAAAATTAAAAATAAAAATATTTTTATATATAGAGATGTGAACTTTATATAATATGATAATATTATTAAGAACCAACATAAATCTATATTAATTAAAGATCTATCAAATAATAAAAGAAATCAAATCTCTTAAAGTAAAAAACTTTTCTCAAATTTTACAAAATCATATTTTAAAATATTTAATCCTTCTCAACATTTAATAGATTCCATTACAATAAATTTATACTAATATAAAATCAATATTTATCCATAAAAGCTCATAACTATTTAATTGAAGAAAAAGTGAATCTTATTAATAATGTTAAATGACCAAAATACGCAAAAGCATCCGAGGATGCTACGAACAATGCACATGAAATGAAGCTTAAATCATTCATAACTTCGAGACAATGAAACCACACAATTTAATATATTCCCACTCTGCTTAAACCTTATTAATATTATTAACTTTTCTTAAACGTATGACGCAACAATTCGTAAGCACGCTCCCACAAATTTCTAACGTAGTGGTCGCTTACGTATGCACTCTCCAAATTTCTCGACAACAAAGTGGTAATTCCGTTTTTTATTTTCCTTGGGCCATTAAGAATATATATGGAAAAGTTCATCCATAAAATTTCATTCTAAGGGAATTTTTTTAACCAAAGACATTAAGAGTAATTGTTTTGCAATAAAGATTTTATGGATTATAATAATTGATACATCGTCACGAAGGACAAGAGATCACCTCTTATTATTATATTTGTCATTATTTTAGGCAAGTTTTTGTCTCATTGGCTATTATTTAGGTTTATTAAAAAATTTAGAGTTTATCTATGGAAATTAAATTTTATTATTTTTTAATATTATTTTAATTTATTTATTTTAATTTTGACGGATTGCATTTTACTGTGTAATCATTATATATTTACTGTTGGATTTTGCACTTGTTTTCTCTAAACTTATTGGCTCTGCACGGGGGAAAGTTTCCTTTCTTCACTATGCATATGGTGGATTTTTTAATTATAAATTTTGGAATCTTACTAACAACAAAAAAGTAACACATTGAATTTGTTATTATCCATAAAATTCCAAAATATTCTAAAAAATTGCTAACTATATAAATTCAACATAGTTTGTAATACTAATTTTTTGGAACTTAGAGATTATTGAAAACTATATTGATCAAACGGAGGAGGGAGCGATGGTGACCGGTTGGAAACCCTAGCGATGGCAACCAGATTCGATCACTAATCAACACGGGACAGATGTAAGTGAACCAAGGTGGGCTTTGGGTTTGAGGCGTCTGGCATCGGTGTCAGGGTACGAAGGACACTTCGGCACCTCACTGACATCCACGGCATGCATCTGGATTGAGGACGGAGGCAACGGGGGTTTAGGCCTCGGGAGAATGGAGTTGGGGTTTTTTTTTTCCCCTAATCTCACTGCATTTCGAAGAATCAAGCACGCGCCTACAGAGTTTTTTGTGGTTTACCGCTTACGGGGAAGGGTTTTACCTGCGAATAGTGCTAGTAACCATGGTTGGAGAATGGGAATCTGATGATCTTGATCTCGAGCCAAGAGACATTCTAATGGTCTGGGTTTTGGACATCTCATAGCGGAATATTGAGAAATATATTCACCCAGGTGGGTGTGTAGGAGCTAAGTCACAAGGCTCGGGGGAGGCTTGGGGGAAAGGCAAAGTGTTACGGATGTTGGAGGAAAGTCTGCTCAGTACGAACCACAGAGCCTGGTCGGTGGATAGAAGTCCAGAACTGCAGCAGATCTTCACACCTCCGGTGTCGGAGAAAGCGGTGGAGGAAACAAAAGGAATCCAAGTAAATACTCTTTCGTCCTATGGTTTCAAAAATCCAATTTTTTCGGGAGGGCTTGAAGATATTGTGGCCAGTTTTGGGTTTAAAGGGAATGAAGGTTTCAAATCCTTTCTGATTAAGACATAAGGGCAGTCAGAACCAATCAGGGGGATACGATTGGACTGTTCCATAGCCTATAAGAGCTTGTTACAGTCAAGGGGAAGGGTTTCGCGTGAAGATTTTTCCTCGAGTCAGGGTGTTGAGGCAGTAGCAATTTGGACGGAGGCAGACAGGAGGTTCTTGCAAAACCCGAGCACTAGAGAGGGGAATAGAAGCGACCACTTTGGAGGGGGTTTTTTCCCAACTCAAGCAGAGGAACATGAGGAGATTATGGGTACGCGCCAAGAAGTGGTGGTGTTTACATGCACAGGGGGTAGGATGGGCCAGGAAGGAGAGGTACTACCTCGCTTAGTGCTACCAACCTCGATAGAACGGCGGTCAGGGCCGCTCTTCACTGGAGGCTCAAATGCAAAAGAAACAACACCGGGGCTCGGGGAAGGAGGAGGGAGTGGGAATGCAAGAGGTAAGAGAAAGAAATTTAAGTTGATTAAGAGGAAGGAGATAAACCCTAGTCTGGTGCTAGGCGTAGATATACAAATCGACGAGGTAATGGGGGCGGCTGAAACCACATTAGCCGGTAGAGAAAATGGGAGAAAATACTCGGCCAACTATATCTAGGAATGGACTTCAATAGCCTGCAAAGAGGCTCCAGAGCGGCACTTTGAAGTGTCAACCCTAGCTCGTGGATGGTTTATTATTAAATTCAGCAAGAATGAAACTCTGCAATGGCTACTGAGGCACAATTGTAGCTTTTGTAAATGCCCAATCCTTTCAAAAAATGGAACCCCTTATTCGATGTGCATCGTGAAAAGGTGGAGAAGACAATGGTATGGGTAAAACTTCCAGGATTTCCAGTCCCTTTCTGGACGAAGTCAGTGTTTAGAGAAATTGGGAAAACCTTGGGTCAGTTTCTAGAGATCGACATATCGTTCCAGTAAACAATGGACAAAAGTGTTTCTAGGATTCTGCTTTGCTTAAACCCAAAGGAAGGATTGGCAGAGGAAATTCATTTGAAATACAAGGATTTATCTTTCACTCAGATGATTGATTATGAGAATATTCCCTTTCAGTGTCACCGTTGTCATAAGTACGGGCACCTGGAAAAGGAGTGCCCTCTTGGGTATAGAAGAAGAAGAAATCAAAAAATGGATTCAGGGGTGGAAGGAAGAAGTAAGGAAGAGGAGAAAAATAAAGAGGAAGGAGTGGAGATAATTGAAGAGATGGAAGGGGATAAGGCTCAACAGGACACATAGGAACCTCAGGATATGTAGACAGACACCAGCAACCCTTCATAACCTATTCAAACGGAAGATATGCATCGGCCAACCTCAGGGGGAGGTGACAATGCAGCCTCGACGCCTCAGAAGGAGGGTACAGTCCTGGACCCTATCCTTTCTATAAATTCTTATTTAATATCTTTGCTTTCTGCTCTTTCAAGGCTTGGTCCCTCCAGGCCTGTAATTATGGAATTTATTCATGGTGGATCTGTATCGGAGGCATTGGATAATATCATAACTGAAATTCCCGAGATTAATCTAAACCTTCCAGTAGCTTCATGCTCTAAGGGATCCTTACATCTTTCCCCATCCCCTGGGAAGCCCCATTACAAACTTAGACCTAGAGAGAAGAAACCAATGCCTTGGGAAGTGGTGGGCTGTTTAGGCCCTCAACCCATATCAATAGGACCTTAGAAATCAAGAGATAGGAAGTCTAATTTATCCAAATCAGAGCTAAGATAAAAAATTGGCATAGCCGAAGGGAAACAACTATCACTATCAGGGGTGCTTAGAGTAGCGCAAACACCCTCCCATAATTGCAAGTGATAATTATGTCCTTAAATTGTAGAGGGTTTGCTAGTAGCTCGAAAAAACTAGCCTTAAGGGACATAGTCAAGTCCTATGAGCCCGATGTTCTAATGCTTCAAGAAACCCTGGGCATTGGAGAAGAGATAAAGGAAGCTTTGAACAAATTGTTCCCCGGTTGGTCCTTTCAGACACTAGATGCAAAAGGAAGGTCATGGGGGTTGGTGTTGGGAATTAGAGAAGGAAGATTGAAGGATTTAAAAACTTGGGGAATAGAACAAACCCTAGGAATGGAGGTCTACTCCCTTGAGCTCTTCTCGACTTTACTGATAATGAATGTTTATGGTCCTTGTACGAACAGAGCTCCTTTTTGGAATAATATTTTTTTTAAATATTTTATGGGGAACCTGAATCTGGTAATAAGTGGAGATTTTGATTTTTCACTGGGCTTATAAGAAGCTTGGGGACCCTCATTTCATGCAGATCCGATAGCAAAGTTATTCCTGAATAAGATAGCATCGAAGAGTCTTGTTGACAATAACATGATCAAGCCCCACCCAACTTGGAGGAACAAAAGAATTGGGGTTGAACGCGTGGCTAAGAGATTAGATCGGTTTCTTTTAAAGGAGGATTTGGTGAGAAGAATCTCGATTTTCCAGCACTGGGTGGGGGAAGGTGGAAACTCGGACCATCTTCCTATTCTCTTGGAACTTAAAGGCCCTAATAAGAAACTCAGATCCCATTTCAAGTTCAACCCTTCATGGCTCAAGGATGAATCCTATAACATAATGTTTTAATCAACTTGGAGGACAGGGGGTGAGGAGCTGGGGAAGGGACAAAGGCTACCTCTTCATGGAAAAACTAAAGCTAATGAAAAAGGCCTCTCTGGATTGGGCAAAAAAACAAAAAATATTCAGAGGAGGAAACCCTGCAACAGATAGGACAGGACTTAGACCGTCTTGAAAATCTGGAGGAAGATGGATATGAAGCAAGTGAAAAAAGGGATAGAATCAAGCTGTTGGAATTAAATCAAAGGAAAATCCTTCTCGAAAAGGAAGAAGGGTGGAGGCTTAAAATCCGAGCTATCTGGCTGACAATGGGGGACAAAAACTCAAAAATTTTCCAGAACTTTGCAAAACGTAGGAAGAATATAAATACCATATGGGGCATGAAATCAAAGGAATAAAGGACAGAAAAATCCTTTGAATATCTCTCCCTCCTGGGAAGTAATCACTTTTAAAAACTTTTCAAAGCTCTGATTGAAGCATTCATTGCGGAAGTGATCCAAGTGGCGCAGTTCTTCGCTCGGTATGCAGAGGAGGAGGAAAATGGAAATATTATGGAACCAATGTCTAAAGAAGAGGTTGAAGGGATTTTAAAGTCAATGATGAAGGATAAAAGTCCAGGCCCAGATGGTTGGACAATAGATTTTTTTCAGCACTTTTTTGAGACCTTGGGGGATGAGCTCTAAGGAGTGGCTGAAGAGTCAAGGGCCAAAGGTACCATCTATCAACATTTCAATTCCTTTTTCTTGGCCTTAATCCCCAAGAAGGAGGATCCAAAATCCTCTGAGGACTTTAGACCTATTTCCCTTTGCAATTGCATCTATAAAATCATAGCAAAGGTGATTGTTGTCCGTCTAAAACCCATCCTCTCGAGAAATATTTCAAAAGAGCAGTTTGGGTTTTTGGACGGAAGATAGATTCATGAAGTGGTTGGAGTGGCACAGGAAACACTACATAGCCTCAAAAGGAGTGGGAAGGGATCTATTGTAAAAATTAACCTCTCCAAATCTTATGACCGCATTAGCTGGCTTTATCTCATATTGCTCCTGACTCACCTGGGATTCAGGATTGACATCATAAAATTGGTTATGAGATGCATCACAAACATTAGCTTTTCAATTTTGATTAATGGGCCATCCAAAACCTTATTTCAGAGTCAGATAGGTTTGCGCCAGGGGTGCCCACTTTCCCCCCTCCTCCTCCTAGCAGCTGAAGGTCTTAGCCAAATGATTCTTGATGCAAGGAGGAGAGGAGACATCAAAGGGATTGAAGTGGTAGTAAACCTCAATATTACTCACCTGTTGTTCATTGTTGATATTCTATTTTCATTAACGGAAGCAGAGCTGACATCTGTCAAATCAAAGATATCTTGGACATGTTTCTTAAAGCAACTGGACAGTGTATAAATGGTCAAAAATCATCCATAACTCTAGAAGGTTTCTCAAGGGTGGAAGTAGGAAGAATATCAAAAGAGCTCCCTTTTGAAGTAAAAACATTCTCTAAAAGTTTTAAATATTTGGGTTTCATTTAAAACTTGATTCATACAAGATTTAGTATTGGCACTGGCTGGTGGCAAAGATTGAATCTCGGATAAAACACTAGAGCTAAAAATGGTTGTCTAGGTCGGGAAATATAGTTTGATCAAGTCAGTTGTTTTGGAAATCCCAGTTTATTGGTCTACTCTAACATGGGTGCTCAAAGGAATCCTTTCAAAAATAAGGAGGATCTGCAGTAGGTTCCTATGGGCAGGGTCAAAGGAGGACTCGGTACTCCCTTGGGTGGCCTCGGAGAAAGAGGCACACCCAAAGGAATGGGGAGGATGGGGTATCAAGGATCTTTCAGCTTTCACTCCCTCCCTGGATGCAAAACTGGGATGGAGGCTAATTTCTTTAGACAATCTGTGGACGACAGTGGTAAAAATAAAATATATTGACCCAAATCCTATGGGAGAGTGGCTCAGATCCTCGGATAAAAGACACCCACAAGCCTCGGTTGCATGGAAAGCCATGCTAGAGTCGATAAAAATTATTGAACAAGGACAGGCATGGCATGTAGGGAACAGAGAACATGTCAGAACTGGACGGGACCCCTGGATGGGGTGCAATGGTGATTTTGCTCTCTCTAGGGAGTTGATTAACCATCTATCTACTAAAGGGATCTAGCGGCTATGCCAGGTTGAAAAATTAGGCCAGTCTACAGTATGGGGACAAGCAAGGAAATCAAGGGAGGATTTGCAAATTGAATACCAATGGTGGGAGGAATGGCAGGGCTTCATCAAAGAACTTCAGAGATCCAATGTATGCCTCAACAAGCGCCTGGACTCACTGAGATGAGTTCACTCACCTTCTGTATTGCATGCCCCAAATTTCAGATATAGTTGGTTAATGACTCAGAAAGGGCGGGTTGCTCCTGAGTGGTGGTACAAATTGATCTGGAAATTAAAGAGTCCAGCAAAATATACGCCCTTTTTCTGGTGCATCCTTAAGAATAAAGTCTCAACTTGGGATAATCTACAGAAAAGAAGTAAGATAAGGCCAGGATGGTGCCCCCTATGTAAGGGAAATGAGGAGTCAGGTCAACATTTATTCCTCGACTACTCTTTCAATAAAAAATTATGAGAAGAAACTTTGAGGCTCTTCAAGAAAACTCAGAGATAGGGTGGGTCACTATTAACGAGGCATGGAAAAATTGGTGGAATGAAGCAAAGGAGGATATAGTGAAAAAAATACTGTTGATTGTCTTCTGGGGCACTTGGATTGTAAGGAACAGGGTTACCTTTAGGGACATTTTTCTTTCCTCGCAGCATTTAGCAGTGGAAGGGATATCTATTTATGAGAATATTCCCATTCCAAGTACAAAAAATAAATAGAGGGTCATAATGGTCGAAGAGATCATAGGAGACATCTTGTGGGCTTACTTTGATGGTGCTTCAGACCCCCAAAACATATGTGAAGCAGGGATCACAATTCATTTACCTACAGGAAAATTATTAAAAGGCTTAGTGGGCCTAGGAAACAGAACAAATAACTTCGTTTAACTTCAGTTCCTCAAATTTCTTCTATGTTGGCTTATCCAACTAGGCTTGAGATCAGCACAGATCTTTGGAGACTCTTTGAATATCATCAAATGGTTTAATTGAGAATTCAAATGTCAAAATTATATGTTGCTTCCATTGTTAGAAGAAGTCTTGAATTTGAAACAATATTTTAATGAAATATTTTTCTGCCACATTTACAAGGAACGGAACATGGATGCAAACCTCCTATCTAAGAAGGGCATACAGCAGGTTGTGGGCGTCTGGACCATAAAATAAATTTAAGGAGGAATGATTTGAATCACGGACCAGCCTCCATTTGCACCTTAATATGATCTTATCTATTTTATGTTTTCTTGGGATACTTTGTTTTTTCTAATATATGATGGAAGTGTTTTTGTTCACAAAAGGATTAATCTGGGGTACTCTTTCCAAGCACAGTTGACATGCTTAATATACATATAGAATTTGTTTATAGGGTTTTCCTGCAAACATATAGACTCATGATGTTTTGATTCCTTTTTTGGGTTGTTTTCCTCTTTGTGAGGAGGCTGGGTAATCACAACGGGGTTGCTACTTTGAAAATGATTTTTAATTTTTGAAGTATAAACATTCAGACTCATGCTATTCTCGATTTATGTTTAGGAATGTTTTCCTCTTATAGAGGAGACCCAGGAATCGATATGGTGTTGTTACTTTGAATTTATATATGGGGTTGGAGGGATTTTGTATTATTCACTCTCAACTCGTCAAGCTCTATGTCTTTTTGTTTCCTCGGGCCAAAAACATACAGTTTTATTGAATGCATGTGGGCATATACTATGTAACTTTTTTATTACCTTAATAGAAATTTCTCTTTTTTCTTTGGAAAAAAAATACTAATTTCCTAAAAGCAAAAGCCACAAGTTACCAACTTGATTTTCGGGAAGAAAAGGCCAAAAAATTATTTAATTAGCAAATCGACATTAATATTTTATTTTAATCACCTCCCAAGGCTCCACGCATGACCCCCAAGCGATTGTAAACCACAAGATCATGTGAGGTGGATAAAATAGCAAGGGAATCGATTTGCAAGTAGTCACACCAATGTTCAAATCTCTGGAGGTGTCACCCATACACCTGCAGTGTAGGAGGATACAAGCATTATGAATGCAAGTCCCATCACCAACTATGACGTCTGCAGTTTTGGTGTTTGGAATCGATTTGCAAGTAGTCTCACCCGTGTTCAGCAGATTCTAGTGACAACAATGCCTGAATTAGTGGAGACCGCAGATGTGAATTTGATCCAGCTACGGAGGTGGCATTTTGTTGTACAACTTTATTCCCATACCCAAGTGGATTGATGGATCTCAGGACATTCGTAGCAAAAATGACTGGCAGTGTGGATTTGTTTAGAGTTCACACAGGTACCAAACCTGAAATAATTGTGGTTCATCATATCGTTAGTTGTTAATCGACGACTCCTGATTATTAGCCTCTAGTTACCTCTCCATCGTAAATATGCAGTATTATCCGGCATCAAGAAGGGAAATGGTTGTCCATAAAAAAATTGATGGACAATATATCCTGAAATTTTTTAAACTATTTTCTTTTGTCCATAAAATTGGAATTTATAGGATATCTTATTTGAAAATGTCATTATTATTATTTATTACTTACATGAGATTTGAATATATGAACTCTTTAGTGACAATATCAATATTTCAAGAGCATACTTAAGTTAATATTTCAACCTCTCTAGAAGAAGTTTATTTAGTGATGTTCATGTATGGGAACATATGTAGTTTTGTGGGGATTGGGGCATTGAAAGGTTTCACGCATGTACCATTTACCCAACGTTTATTCATTTGATCATCCAACCGTGTAAGCTAGACCACCTCTTTAGCTATATCATCCAACATGTTGTAACTAACTATTTTCTTACATTTAAGAGATAATTTTATTTAATGTAATAATGGTAGTCAATATTTCAAAATTTGACTTCCAATATATATATATATATAAACAAAAAATTATAAAACATTTGTCTATACCACGAGATCAAAATGTTTGTTGCAAAATGGTAAACAAATGCATCATAAGCTATTCAACTATTAACGTTAAATCAAATAAATATTCAAAAAATGCAAACCAAACTATTAACCAAAAACACTAGAAAAAAGAAAAATAAATAACCCATACATATATATTAATAATATTAACCAAAAGAAAATTAGATTAAACCAAAAACGCTAGAAAAAAAGAAAACTAAATAACCCATACATATATATTAATAATATTAACCAAAAATAAATTAAATTAAAGTAATATATAATACATAATGAAATAAACAATTCAAAAAAAGGAAAATAAGCTTAAAAATCAAAGAAATAACCAAAATAACTATCATTCAATTCTCTAACTAAAACTAAAAATTAAAAAAAACAAAAACAAAAATTAAAAATAAATATTATTACTTTATAATTAAACCTAATAAGAAATATAACAAAATATCTTAATAGCAAGCAAGTCATATAAATATAAATGATCTAAAACCTTACCAACTAGAGCCAAAACACTCAAAGGATAGACAATTAAATTCTAAAAAAATGTAAAATATAAAAAGAAAAATGGGAAGGAAAGACAAAAACCTGAAAAATTTAAAAGATAAATGCTTCAACAAAAAATAAAAATGGAAAGACTAAGGATAAAGAAAAAGAAATAAGAAAAGTTTTGGGAAGGAAACAAATCTTGAAGCAAGGGCGAGAATCTAATTCTTGTTGATTTTCTAACCGTCATCTTTATTTAGATTTCTCACTCATTTTTCAATGGCTTCCTTGAATTTTCTATGATGGTAGTGACCAACTTTGTTCAAGTCCATGGATTTTCAATGCAAATGTGGTGGTTAGTCTTCTTGAGTGCTCTGCTTGAGTTGAAGAACGAGACCGACTATGCTTAATGTGAGTCATCCGTTCTTCAATTCTTTGTCTACTGGAGTAGCCAGTTTCAAGACCCCACACAAGCAGGAGATTAAGTAAACAATTTTCATGCTTGAAGGATCAATAGAATTTTTTACTAACTTAAAGGTACTACAAATAGTGTTCAAAAATTTGAAAGTACCAAAAACCTTATTATTTCTTAAAATGCAAACAATCTTATCAATCATTCCTTTGATGAAAGTAAGTTGAACACTAAAAACCAAATCAGTGAAGTTATTTTTTATTTAGAATCTTGATTGGCTTTTCTCAAAGCTTTGATGTTTCCAATAACCATTATTCACAAAAACTTCAAAAAAGCGAACCCTTGCTTTATTAAGGTGCCTAAGTACCTAAAGTGTTTAAAACACCAAATTTCTACATCAAATAAAGATAGAAATCGACATAAAAATATTATTCCATATAAAAAAATTTATATTATTAACATATTTTTTTTTTTTAATATCCCAATTAAATTATTAAATAACAAGGCTACAAGTAGCGACTACCTGCCGCTTAGTTTAAATGTAGTAATGTTGCAATGTGATGTTGAAAATGTCTATGGATAGCTATTACGGCTATTACATGCTGCTTAATGTAATTATAGAGATGTTGCAATTTGAGTTTGAGCATGTTTATGAAGATTTGTTTTGTAATAAAGTATAGTTAAATTAAATTAGAAATAATTGTTGCAATTTGAGTTTGAGCATGTCTATGAGGATTTGCTAAATGTTGCCATTTGTATTTAAGGATGTCTATGAGGATTTTCTTTGTAATTCATTTGGGTTTTTACTAATATTTTGTTAATCCAATTCAACCCAATTACAATAACAATGGCATATTGTCTACCATCTGAAAACTTTTACATTTTCCTAAAGTATATATATGAATATGAAAATTTATAATGCTAAAAATAAAAATAAATTATAAGAATTTATAATAACAAAAAATATAAGATATAGATATATATATATATATATATATATATATATATATAAAGAATTTATTGTTATTATTCAAAAAGTTATGGCTATTCAAAAAGTTATTGTTATATATATAAAGAATTTATTGTTGATGGTAATGACCCCATTTTGCATTTAAATATTTATAATGTACATCTCAAGGCTAGGGCTCATCAAGTGAATGCATATGAGTTCCACTAGTTGGTTATGATTATGGTCTAGTTGATATAGTTTTTATTGTATAGTTATTTTTATGTAAAAGCATGAATAAAGGTTTTTTATATAAATGTATATATAGAGAGAGAGGGGGGGGGTCTACTTCTTGCATGAACTCTACTAATTTCCCAAAGATATGACACATGTATTTGGTATGATACAATAAGTCAAAGATTGATGGGACAACTTGTAAGGAAGCATGGGTAAGAAAGGGTAGTGCCTCTAAAGGAAAATAACTAGATCAAATCACCTAGCAAGCCCCTTTCCTCTCATCCTCTTTTGGTATCAAAGTCCTCTTCTTTTTCTAATATTTGTGTGTGTGTGTGTGTGATGGTTGTTTGCTTTGTCATGCATGCACGTGTGTGTAATGGTTGCTTGAGGGAGTATATATATATATATATATATATATATATATATATATATATATATACTTGCTCATGTTTCCTTACAAGTTGTCCCATCAATCTTTGATTTATGCGTACCATGCCAAGTACAAGTGTCATATCCTTGGTAAGAGAGTAGATCAAGACAAATCCTCTCATTGTCTTTTCCTTTCATCATGCTATTAGTCAACCATTTATGGGCATGGGAAGGAGACATGCTCCAAAAATAAATTTTCCCTTCCCATCTTATGAGGATGCTCTAGACAGTTTTTATGGTCATTATGACCACAAATGCCAAGAGAATCCCATGTAACTGTGGTTGGTAAAATTTCATAGAAGTTAAGAAAACTTATTGTTGAAAATGTGAGAGAAATGGGATGGTTTGAGATAGAAACCATGCTTGGAATCCCAAACTAGTTAAATCAAACATCTTGAAACTTGTAACCTCATTATTATTGCTCAATGAATATTTTAAGGCCAAGTCTTTTATGTTCATGGTATTTTTAGAAAGCAACTAGTTGTTGGACTCTTTTTGCATGAACTGAAGAGGACTAAAAGGGAAGAATATCCCTAAGATACTCTTGAACATAGAAAGAGAAGATATTCATTGTGTTGTGTAGCACAATGTAAAGGAGTACTAAGGTTGTTTTATGGTTGGATGAGGACTTAGAGAAATTTGAATCGAGTAGATAAGCTATGTCATGAGAGTATTGGGTTGGGTTGATTAAATTTATGGCTTTGTTGAAGCTTCCTTCACCTTGATAGTATCATCGTCTAGCTTGGGGTTGAAATCCATAGTTTATTTTCATGGTTGAGTGGAAAATTGCTCCTTAAATGACTATAAGTATTCATGGTTATCTTCTTGTAACATGTTTTTTGCTTTACTAATACATTTAATTAAACAGAAAATTAATAGAATCAAAATATGCAATATTTTTTCCAATTCCTTCCATATTAGTCAATTAACTATCGAAAGTTGACACATTTGATGCTTGACTTCGCCAATTGGTTATGTTTTTATATAAATTTTATAATGTATCATTATTTAAAATTCATTGTGCCGAGAGGTACTCTACAACCCAATATGGGGCGATGTTGTAGTGGTGTAAATGTTTGTTTGTAAACATTTACATGTCGACTCAATTAAAAAATAATAAAAGTTTAAAGGTAACATAGAGCCAAGCATGGGAAGTTGTTGTAGTGTTTGTAAATGAGTGTAAACATCTAAATGTTGGATCAATTAATAATAAAAAAGATAAAGTAATAAAAATAATAAAATTCAATGTGTTATATTGTAATATTGTTTTTATTGATAAAATTATTAACAACTTTTTAGATAAAAGAAAATCATAATATACATGTCATGTTAAAATATATAGCATATAAATAGTAGTAATAAATTATGATCTATTTTACCATATAAATTAAAATAATGATTACTTAGTCCTAGGGGAGTTCATTTGGTGAAGTCCTAAAAACCAAGAGATCCAGTGACTCGGTTCCTCTGAGATACAATAATAATAATAATGCAACCATATTTAAATTTAAATAATAAACACATAAAAACTTAATTGAGTCGAGAGGCTCATTCTACAATCTACTATGAGGGCGATGTGTAATTTCATCCATTCTAAACTTAGAGTTGAAACATGTCCTTAAAAAATACTTTAAATAAAAGAACATTGTCTGGTATAATAAAAACAAAAATAATTAAACATATTTTGTTAGTTTTAATTAAAAGCATTATAAAAAAATTAATAATATCATTGGTTAGTTTTTATTAAAAGCATTATAAAAAATTATTAATATCATTCTCATTGTGCTCACTTGGTTAGTTGATATTCATCTTTCACTCTTTGAGTAATGAATGAAATATTTCGATGGTTATGCTAAATAATATAATTTTATATAACTTTACAAAGATAAAGTAATTAAAGTTTAAAGAAAAACCTTATATTTCTCTTATAAATATTTCAATATATAAATTAAATAAACTATTTGAATATCCATATTAAAACACACACATGTGTGTGTGTGTTAATGTTTACCTTAGTAAAATATTTCAATACTCAAAAGGAAAAAATAATTGAAGGTAAAATAATTAAATTACTTCCTTTTCAAGTTGTGGTTCATGATGAGTGAGTGGTCACTACATCCACAGGTAATAATCCAATAAAATCCACCCGAAGGGATCTACTCGTTGGCTTATATCGTTAGGCCTAACCCCAAGCCTCATCGAGGAGATTTGACCCAATGGCCTCCCACTTGGAAAGGTGCTTAGCAACGAGAACTCGACCAATTGAGCTATCCCTTGGAGCTTATTTAGTTACTTCTTATTAAGAGGAAAATGTGTAATTCATTCAATTCTTAATATAAAATATTAATAATAATAAATTATTAAAAAATCCAATTTAAACAATGAAAAATTACACACGGTTTATATGGAGAGAGACAGAAAACCACTATAGATCTATTTTAATCACAAATTTATAGTTTTTCAAGTTTTGCATTCAAAAAATAGATTTGCATATAATGAAATTTGATCCCTTTATACTCTTGGTAAATTTGTGGTTAAGATGGATCCATACTAGTACTTACAACAAACTTGAATTATGACAAGATTCTTAACTATGCATATTCACCCTACTTTATCATTGATATATTAATCTGCAAATAGGCTTTGTTACAATACTATGGGAAAATACCATGGATTTTCAATACCACATGCTCAAAACATTTCAAAATCAAAATATTTTATTTTAATTTAATTGAAGTTAGTGGTTCAATTTCCCAACATGACCATTATGTAGCCTCACCACTGTCAACTTGTTATCACCTAGATTGACCTCAAGCTGAAGGAAGGCAAACCAGGGTAACCACAAACCATGCTTTACCTTGTAGATAGCCCTACAAGGCAGGGATAGGGCTCTCTCCGTAAGAAATGTCAATGAAGTATGACTGCAAAAATAATTTTAGGCTAGGTATAGTAGCTCGCAATGTTTTTTATAGATTTTGTTGGTTTTTTGTTGGATCAGGTGGAGCTGGATAGTTCAAGTCTGGGAAATTAAATCAGAAATGCAGAGTATTCTATGGGGCAAGGTAGGCATGGACTTTAACAACTTTTGGTTTTATGATTGTGAAGTGTTTAAGACTGGTGAGGATTTGAGGAGGGCATATGAGATGGATCCTTCTCAAACAACAGAAAACATAAAATATTGAATGATTTTCCCAAGGCAGAGCACTGTAACAATGGATTATACCTATATAACTTGAAAAAATTCAACAGAAATAATGGAATGAATGAATGGCATACATAACATTTAACAAATGATCACAAAAGAAGAAATTGTGCTAAAATTCCATACCACATGGATCCCATAAAAAATAGCTGAAAATCTTTATTAATCTCCTGCCAAACTGGTTACAAATATGTACAATAAAGCTCAGAGCGTCCCAGTGATTTCCAACTTTTTCAACCCTTACAAATGACTGAAAAATTACATTAAATAGAAAAGCTTCAGGGGGCGAATCTGTAGAAAGAGGAGTTGTTTCACCTGCCCCGAAACCAAAACCTGAAGATAGAAAAACCCAACAATATGCCTCTGAAAGAGAGGAAACTATATATTTTGACCATCTGGAATATTTTCTATTATATTTACTCCAACAAATGGAAAGAAAAACAAATCTAGAACCGACCCCCTCATTTATCGTTTGCTGTCGTTCCGTGGTCGATTTCGTAATGATCTCTGCTTGACAATTAGCTCACGGCCTTAACAGAATGTGCTTTTTTTCTTTAACCTTTTGCTGAAGAAAACCCTTTTAAACAAAAAATATGGATATGCCTCATAAAATGGAGAAAAACCCCTTTTTCTTTGAAAAGAGCGAAAGGAGTTATGGGCCCAAAAATCATAATCGCAAATCATAAGTGGAAGGAGCGTGAAGACTTGGCGGAAGAAATCGCAATATGGGATGGAGCGATACAACGATGGGCGATGCGATGGAGGATGGGCCGATGGAGAATAGGCCAATGGATAAGGGAGCAATGGAGGAAAGGCTAATGCGATGAGGGATAGAGGATAAGCCAATGTGATGGGAATGGAGGATCGCCGAAGAAATCCCCTTTAAAACCAATAAAAATTAATGAGGCGCCTTTTACATATGGCACAACCCCTTTTCTTTTGAAAACAGAGGAAGGAATTTGGTGGGACCAGGACATCTCAATCGCAAATCGGAAAAGGAGTGGGATTACTGGGCGAAGGAAATCGCGATATGCGATGGAGCGATGGCGCGATCGGTGATGGAGGAATGATCGCATCAGGGA
The DNA here is from genome assembly GCA_034641835.2 of Pinus albicaulis. Classification (NCBI taxonomy): domain Eukaryota; kingdom Viridiplantae; phylum Streptophyta; class Pinopsida; order Pinales; family Pinaceae; genus Pinus; species Pinus albicaulis. The sequence continues at coordinate 909,879,904 of CM076575.1, forward strand.
AAGCTAGATGGCAGGTTCGGAGTTAAGTGTTTCGGGAATGCTGCGATAATGTGATGCGATGAAGGACTTATCGCATCGACGAAAATGGATGTGCGGAGTTAGGTGCTTGGAAAATAAGATGTTTCGATGCGATGGTGCGATAGCATCGCATCGGGGTTTGTAGGATACAGAAATTTCAAAAGAAAAAGGGACTTTTGCGGTAAAGGAAAAAATTATAAAGTTTAAAGGGTCAGCAGAATAATAATAATAAAAAGGGCAGGATTATGCTTTTGGGGCCTTTTATTCATTTGGCCATATTTTCAAATCCAGAAAGTGGTTTTGGGAGTGTGATATACCGTTGGAAAGCCGAAATCCTTCTGATGAACATACTTAGAATATGATTTACACAGAAAATCATGTGGAGAACACCTTTGAAACCCAGGCAGAGAAAAAGCCCCTTTGACCCTTGGTGATGGGCTGCAAAAGACTAACAGTGGCTTTATGGAAATAGCAGCTTCTAAAGTTCAACTTATTACATATGGGAACATTAAATTACATAAGAAATTATAATAAAAACAAAGCACCCTATTTTCACCTCAAAAGATGTTTTGAGGTGAAAATTGCATTCAGCTGAAAGAACAACTTCTTTGATTTTTCCAGATATTGTGCTTTGAGTTTATTGGGCATCCTCATGTCCTTGTTGATATTTATTTGACACTTTCATCATTAATTTGACCATGGTGGAACCCTAAAACCTAATGAGACCAACTCTATGACCTAATAAAATGAACTGCAGAGTGAAAATGAATCATGATTGAAGACCATAGAGAGGAGAACTAGAAAGTATTTTCATGAGGGAAAACTGATGAAGTGACCCCAACCATCAGTGAATCCATGACCTAATGGAGTGATAAAAATTTTATAGTATGGACTCCTACTATGAAAATGCAAAAGAGCAGATTTGATCACTGATGGCAGCATGACAAGACTGACACTAACATTGGCTCCAATGGGGAAGGTAGCTCCTTGGAGGTGCCAAGAACACCGTAGACCTAGTAGCCTTATCCATTGGGCAATACGGTTAAAATACTTCAAAGACTGAAAACTGACACAATGCAGACTGACTCTGACTCAAACCATGACTGTGAACTAAATTAAAATCGGAAAACCTTACACATATCATTCAAGTTTTATAGCCTTCACTTCGGGCCCCAAGCTTTAATGACTGTGCACTTGAAATCTTACCAACAATGAATATGGTATGTACAATGACTGTGACATAATTTCAGAGAATCATCTCAAAAGTAGTAGTGCTTCAAGAGCCTACCATTCACTGGCCCCCCTAGGCAATCTTGACCATCCATCTCTGTAAGTAGAAAAGTGTTTTGTCCTCTGTATGCTGAAATCTTATACGATCCTTTCCATAGGTTATCGAACTTACCATGCTTCCCTTTGTCCTCATTCCGTGCATCCCACCTCAACACCACATCTTCTAACTGAAATTTTTCTGCTTTGGTTTTGCAGTCATAAATACTCTTTATTTTTTCCTACAACCAGAAAGTGTTTTGAGAAACTTCTTCCCTTGTTTGCTGAAGGTGGATCATTTGATTGAACCTTCGTTGATTATCATCCTCTTCGCTGCCAGCTTCTTGTAGTAATCTCATGACCGGAACTGTAAGTGATGTAGGAAACACAGAATAAGTGCCATAAAATAATTCAAATGGTGACATACCTATCGATTTCTTGCTGTTAACTCTGTCGGCCCATAATGCGTTGACAAGTTTTCGATGCCAATTCCTCTTGTTCGCTTCCAACATTTTCTTGATTATATTCACCAAATTCTTATTTGATGATTCTTCTAATCCGTTGCCCTGTGGATAGTATTCTATCGAATGGCCCAGTATAATATTGTACTTATTTCGGAACTCCACCATCTTCTTGGATTTAAATGCCGTTGCATTATCTGTTATGATCTTGTGAGGGAAACCAAAACGAGACAAGATATTTGATTCTAAAAATTGAATAATTACCGTATCTGTGGCTTGCCTTGATGGAATGGCCTCAATCCATTTGGTGAAATAATCGGTAGCTGTCAGGGTCCATCGATGTTGCGCTGATAATGTGGGATGGATTTCCCCTATGAAATCAAGTCCCCACTACTGGAAAGGTGCGTTTACTTGGACTGGTTTCAAAGGAAGAGGAAGCAGTTTTCTTTTTCCTTGAAAAACTTGACACTCATGGTAGCTCATCACTGTTTTATACAAATCTGAAAATAAAGTCGGCCAATAATATCCTTCTCTCAACACTTTGTTAGTTGTTGTTTTCCAAAACAACTGGCCACCACAATCACCTTTATGAAATTCATGCATCACTTGCTGAACCTCATCTTCAACCAAACAATTAAGTAGGATACCTCTCGGATCTTTCCAATAAAGAACACTGTTTAAATCGAAACCATCTAGAAATTTGAGCAAAGATAACCCTATGGGGGGTTTGAGGTTGGACAGAATATCATTGTACGCTGCATTAAACCTCACACAATAATCTTGTACACTTTCACCCACATTCCTTTTGATATTTTCATACTCAAAAAAAATTTGGACTGGGTTTTTCTTTACCTCCCACCGGTCGAAGAATTGTCTATGTAACTCCGAAAAAGTGTGGATAGAGGCTGCTGGTAAGGCTCTGAACCATTTTCGAACTTCACCTCCAAAAATTTGGACAAAAAATCTCACAGTCACATTTTATGCCTCTACCTCATGAAGGTCAAAGAAGTCATTCATATTATCAACATGTTGTTGTGTTGTGACGCTTTGAGTGGCATCAAAGAAAGGTATTTTACTTTGGTAATCAGCAGGCATATCATTCAAATTCTGAGGTAAAACCAGGGGTGCATACCAGGCAGCCATGACTCGAGGTGGATTTACAACAACGTTTGAACTACTAGGATTCAAGGGAGTTGTTAATGGAGAAGTCGGAAGTTGAGGATTGATTTCCGAAATTGATGGGAATACTGATGAATTTAGGGTAGCATATGTTGTTTCTGATGATTCTGAAAGCTCAGGGATATTGGTAGCAGTGATGGATGATTGAGAAGAGTTCAAAATATAATCATCGATTGATCTATTTGCCCTTTGAACTTCAAGATCTACAAGAAACTTCTGGTCTAAAACTGTGTCATCAAGTGTTGTTTCAGATTTGGTTCTGAACAAAGAAAGCTCAAAATGCTCATTAAAAAGGAGGTCTTCAAAAAACAACCACTCACTGGGCCAAGAATGGGATCTGAAAATAGGTCTAGGGCTTACTGAACCTTCCTATCTTCTAATTATTCACAAAATAAGGTTAGGATTTTCAAATACAGGGGGAGGATTTGGATCAAGATTAGCCCTCGTGTATTTCCTTGAAGCCAGTGTGGTCGAATTTTGAAATTTTTTACTTGCAATGTTTTATTGCAGCTTAGCAAATTCTAAAACTTATCATCCAAAGTTCAAGAATTTATATGGAAGAGAATACAGGGGTGATCAGTCTTTCGTTTTAGATTTGTTCCCCAGTATGGTCGCCACTATGTTATCACCTAGATTGACCTCAGGCTGAAGGAAGGCAAACCAGGGTAACCACAAACCACGCTTAACCTTGTAGCTAGCCCTACAAGGTGGGGAGAGGGATATCTCCGTAAGAAATCTCAATGAAGTATGACTGCAAAAATAATTTTAGGCTAGGTATAGTAGCTCGAAATGTTTTTTATAGATTTTGTTGGTTTTTTGTTGGATCAAGTGGAGCTGGGCAGTTCAAGTCTAGGAAATTAAATCAGAAATGCAGAGTATTCTATGGGGCAAGATAGGCATGGACTTTAACAAATTTTGGTTTTATTATTGTGAAGTGTTTAAGACTGGTGAGGAGCTGAGGAGGGCATATGAGATGGATCCTTCTCAAATAGCAGCAAACATAAAATATTGAATTATTTTCCCAAGGCAGAGCACTGTAACAATGGATTCTACCTATCTAACTTGAAAACATTCAACAGAATAATGGAATGAATGAATGGCATACATAACATTTAACAAATGATCACAAAAGAAGAAATTGTGCTAAAATTCCATACCACAGGGATCCCATAAAAAATAGGTGAAAATCTTTATTAATCTCCTGCCAAACTAGTTACAAATATGTACAATCAAGCTCAAAGCGTCCCAGTGATTTCCAACTTTTTCCACCCTTACAAATGACTGAAAATTTACATTAAATAGACAAGCTTCAGGGGGTGAATCTGTAGAAATAGGAGTTGTTTCACTTGCCCTGAAACCAAAACCTAAAGATAGAAAAACCCAACAATATGCCTCTGAAAGAGAGGAAACTTTATATTTTGACCATCTGGAAGATTCTGTTAGATTTACTCCAAAAAATGGAAAGAAAAACAGATCTAGAACCCGACCCCCTCATTTATCGTTTTCAGTTGTTCTGTGGTCGATGCCATAATGATCTATGCTTTACAATTAGCTCACAGCCTTAACAGAATGTTCTTTTTTTTTCTTTAACCTTTTGCTGAAGAAAACCTTTTTAAACAAAAAATACGGATATGCCTCATAAAATGGAGAAAAACCCCTTTTTCTTTGAAAAGAACGAAAGGAGTGGTGGGCCCAGAAATCGCAAACGCAAATCGGAAGTGGAAGGAGCGCGAAGACTTAGCGGAAGAAATCGTGATATGCGATGGAGCGATACAGCGATGGGCAATGTGATGGAGGATGGGCCGATGGAGAATAGACCGATGGATAAGGGAGCAATGGAGGAAAGGCTGATGCGATGAGGGATAGAGGATAAGCTGATGCAATGGGAATGGAGGATCACCTAAGAAATCCCCTTTAAAACCAATAAAAATGAATGAGGCACCTTTTACATAGGGAAAAGCCCCTTTTCTTTTGAAAGGAGTAGAAGGACTTTGGTGGGACTGGGACATCGCAATCGCAAATCGGAAAAGGAGCAGGATTACTGGGCGGAGGAAATCGCAATATGCGATGGAGCGATGGCGTGATCGGTGATGGAGGAATGATCGCATCGGGGAAAGCGAGATGGCGGGTTCGGAGTTAAGTGTTGCGGGAATGCTGCGATAATGCGATGCGATGAAGGACTTATCGCATCGGCGAAAACGGATGTACGGAGTTAGGCGTTTGGAAAATGAGATGTTGCGATGCGATGGTGCGATGGCATCGCATCGGTGATGAGCCATCGCATCGGGGTTTGTAGGATACGACAATTTCAAAATAAAAAGGGACTTGTGCGGTCAAGGCAAAAATTATAAAGTTTAAAGGGTCAGCAGAATAATAAAAAAGGGCAGGATTATGCTTTTAGGGCCTTTTATTCATTTGGGCATATTTTCCAATCCAGAAAGTGGTTTCAGGAGTGTGATATACCATTGGAAAGCTCTTTCCGAACTCCTTCTGATGAACATACTTAAAATATGATTTACACAAAAAATCATGTGGAGAACACCTTTGAAATCCAAGCAGAGAAAAAGCCCCTTTGACCCTTGGTGACGGGCTGCAAAAGACTAACAGTGGCTTTATGGAGATAGTAGCTTTTGAAGTTCAAATTATTGCATATGGAAACATAAAATTACATAAGAAATGATAATAAAAACAAAGTACCATGTTTTCACCTCAAAAGATGTTTTGAGGTGAAAATTACATTCAGCTGAAAGAACAACTTCTTTGATTTTTCCAGATACTGTGCTTTGAGTTTATTGGGCATCCTCTTGTCCTTGCTGATATTTATTTGACACTTTCATCATTAATTTGACCATGGTGGAACCCTAAAACCTAATGAGACCAACCCTATGACCTAATAAAATGAACTGCAGAGTGAAAATGAATCATGACTAAAGACCATAGAGAGGAGAACTAGCAAGTATTTTCATGAGGGAAAACCGATGAAGTGACCCCAACCATCAGTGAATCCATGACCTAATGGAGTGATAAAAAGTTTATAGTATGGGACTCCTACTATGCAAATGCAAAAGAGCAGATTTGATCACTAATGGCAGTATGACAAGACTGACACTAACAGAACTTACAAAAAAAAAACAAAATGGTTATAATTACTTTAGAGATATACCTAAATCTTCTCTTAGGGTTATAATTACTTTAGAGATATACCTAAATCTTCTCTTTCTTTTCTTTTTTGTGGTTCATGGTCCCCAGAGATGGTGACAACTGCATCCATAGAAATATTTGTACTAGGAAAATCTACCCAAAAGGATCATTTTCTGCCAACTCAACCACAAAGTCTAACCCTAAGAACGTCGAGAGAATTGAAGTCGTCCCAAAGAGTGTCAATAGTAGAGGTGCTATCACAACAGGGACTCAACCAACTGAGCTAACCTCAGGGCTATTTGTTAAACCCTTTATCCTTACTATTACTAAAAATATTCCATAAATATTAAATCAAGATTTTAATAAAATTAAAAATAAAAATATTTTTATATATAAAGATGTGAACTTTATATAATATGATAATATTATTAAGAACCAACATAAATCTATATTAATTAAAGATCTATCAAATAATAAAAGAAATCAAATCTCTTAAAGTAGAAAACTTTTCTCAAAATTTACAAAATCATATTTTAAAATATTTAATCCTTCTCAACATTTAATAGATTCCATTACAATAAATTTATACTAATAAAAAAATCAATATTTATCCATAAAAGCTCATAACTATTTAATTGAAGAAAAAGTGAATCTTATTAATAATGTAAAATGACCAAAATAAGCAAAAGCATCCGAGGATGCTACGAACAATGCACATGAAATGAAGCTTAAATCATTCATAACTTCGAGGCAATGAAACCACACAATTTAATATATTCCCACTTTGCTTAAACCTTGTTAATATTATTAACTTTTCTTAAACGTATGACGCAACAATTCGTAAGCACGCTCCCACAAATTTCTAACGTAGTGGTCGCTTACGTATGCACTCTCCAAATTTCTCGACAACAAAGTGGTAATTCCGTTTTTTATTTTCCTTGGGCCATTAAGAATATATATGGAAAAGTTCATCCATAAAATTTCATTCTAAGGGAATTTTTTTAACCAAAGACATTAAGAGTAATTATTTTGCAATAAAGATTTTATGGATTATAATAATTGATACATCGTCACGAAGGACAAGAGATCACCTCTTATTATTATATTTGTTATTTGTCATTATTTTAGGCAATTTTTTTTTTGTCTCATTGGCTATTATTTAGGTTTATTAAAAATTTTAGAGTTTATCAATGGAAATTAAATTTTATTATTTTTTAATATTATTTTTATTTATTTATTTTAACTTTGACTAATTGCATTTTATTGTGTAATCATTATATATTTACTCTTGGATTTTGCACTTGTTTTCTCTAAACTTATTGGCTCTGCACAGGGGAAAGATTCTTTTCCTCACTGTGCACATGGTGGATTTTTTAATTATAAATTTTGGAATTTTACTAACAACAAAAAGTAACATATTGAATTTGTTATTATCCATAAAATTCCAAAATATTCGAAAAAATTGCTAACTATATAAATTCAGCATAGTTTGTAATACTAATTTCCTGGAACTTAGAGATTATTGAAAACTATATTGATCAAACGGAGGAGGGAGCGATGGTGACCGGTTGGAAACCCTAGCGATGGCGACCAGATTCGATCACTAATCAACACGGGACAGATGTAAGTGAACCAGGGCGGGCTTTGGGTTTGAGGCGTCTGGCATCGGTGTCAGGGTACGAAGGACACTTTGGCACCTCACTGACATCCACGGCATGCATTTGGATTGAGGATGGAGGCAACGGGGGTTTAGGCCTCGGGAGAATGGAGTTGGGGTTTTTTGTTTCCCCTAATCTCACTGCCTTCCGAAGAATCAAGCACGCGCCTACAGACTTTTTTGTGGTTTACCGCTTACGGGGAAGGGTTTTACCTGCGAATAGTGCAAGTAACCATGGTTGGAGAATGGGAATCCGATGATCTTGATCTCGAGCCAGGAGACATTCTAATAGTCTGGGTTTTGGACGTCTCATAGCAGAATATTAAGAAATATATTCACCCAGGTGGGTGTGCAAGAGCTAAGTCACAAGGCTCGGGGGAGGCTTGGGGGGAAGGCAAAGTGTTACTGCTGTTGGAGGAAAGTCTGCTCAATACGAGCCACAGAGCCTGGTCAGTGGATAGAAGTCCAGAACTACAGCAGATCTTCACACCTCCGGTGTCGAAGAAAGCGGTGGAGGAAACAAAAGGAATCCAAGTAAATACTCTTTCGTCCTGTGGTTTCAAAAATCCAATTTTTTCGGGAGGGCTTGAAGATATTGTGGCCAGTTGTGGGTTTAAAGGGAATGAAGGTTTCAAATCCTTTCTGATTAAGACATAAGGGCAGTCAGAACCAGTCAGGGGGATACGATTGGACTGTTCCATAGCCTATAAGAGCTCGTTACAGTCAAGGGGAAGGGTTTCGCGTGAGGATTTTTCCCCAAGTCAGGGTGTTGAGGCGGTAGCAACTTGGACGGAGGCAGACAGGAGGTTCTTGCAAAACCCGAGCACTAGAGAGGGGAATAGAAGCGACCACTTTGGAGGGGGTTTTTTCCCAACTCAAGCAGAGGAACAGGAGGAGATTATGGGTACGCGCCAAGAAGTGGTGGTGTTTACATGCACAGGGGGTAGGAAGGGCCTGGAAGGAGAGGTACTACCTCGCTTAGTGCTACCAACCTCGGTAGAAGGGTGGTCAGGGCCGCTCTTCACTGGAGGCTCAAATGCAAAAGAAACAACACCAGAGCTCGGGGAAGGAGGAGGGAGTGGGAATGTAGGAGGTAAGAGAAAGAAATTTAAGTTGATTAAGAGGAAGGAGACAAACCCTAGTCTGGTGCTAGGCGTAGATATACAAATCGACGAGGTAATGGGGGCGGCTGAAACCACATTAGCCGGTAGAGAAAATGGGAAAAAATACTCGGCCAACTATATCAAGGAATGGACTTCAATAGCCTCCAAAGAGGCTCCAGAGCGGCAATTCGATGTGTCAACCCTAGCTCGTGGATGGTTTATTATTAAATTCAGCAAGAATGAAACTCTGCAATGGCTACTGAGGCGCAATTAGAGATTTTGTAAATGCCCAATCCTTTCAAAAAATGGAACCCCTTATTCGATGCGCATCGTGAAAAGGTGGAGAAGAGAATGGTATGGGTAAAACTTCCAGGATTTCCAGTCCCTTTCTGGACGAAGTCAGTGTTTAGAGAAATTGGGAAAACCTTGGGTCAGTTTCTAGAGATCGACATATCGTTCCAATAAACAATGGACAAAAGTGTTTCTAGGATTCTGGTTTGCTTAAACCCACAGGAAGGATTGGCAGAGGAAATTCATTTGAAATACAAGGATTTATCTTTCACTCAGATGATCGATTATGAGAAGATTCCCTTTCAGTGTCACCATTGTCATAAGTACGGGCACCTGGAAAAGGAGTGCCCTCTTGGGTATAGAAGAAGAAGAAAATAGAAAATGGATTCAGGGGTGAAAGGAAGAAGTAAGGAAGAGGAGAAAAATAAAGAGGAAGGAGTGGAGATAATGGAAGGGATGGAAGGGGATAAGGCTCAACAGGACACATAGGAACCTCAGGATATGTAGACAGACACCATAAACCCTTCAGAACCTATTCAGATGGAGGATATGCATCGGCCAACCTCAGGGGAAGGTGACAATGCAGCCTCGACGCCTCAGATGGAGGGTACAATCATGGACCCTATCCTTTCTATAAATTCTTATTTAATATCTTCGCTTTCTGCTCTTTCAAGGCTTGGTCCCTCCAGGCCTGTAATTATGGAATTTATTCATGGTGGATCTGTATCGGAGGCATTGGATAGTATCATAACTGCAATTCCCGAGATTAATCTAAACCTTCCAGTAGCTTCATGCTCTGAGGGATCCTTACATCTTGCCCCTTCCCCTGAGAAGCCACATTACAAACTTAGACCTAGAGAGAAGAAATCAATGCCTTGGGAAGTGGTGGGATGTTTAGGCCCTCAACCCATATCAATAAGACCTCAGAAATCAAGAGATAGGAAGTCTAATTTATCCAAATCCCAGCTAAGATCAAAAATCGACATAGCCGAAGGGAAACAACTATCACTATCAGGGGTGCTTAGAGTAGCGCAAACACCCTCCCATAATTGCAAGTGATAATTATGTCCTTCAACTGTAGAGGGTTTGCTAGTAGCTCGAAAAAACTAGCCTTAAGGGACTTAGTCAAGTCCTATGAGCCTGATGTTCTAATGCTTCAAGAAACTCTGGGCATTGTAGAAGAGATAAAGGAAGCTTTGAACAAATTGCTCCCCGGTTGGTCCTTTCAGACACTGGATGCAAAAGGAAGGTCATGGGGGTTGGCGTTGGGAATCATAGAAGGAAGATTGAAGGATTTAAACACCTGGGGACTAGAACAAACCCTAGGAATGGAGGTCTACTCCCTTGAGCTCTGCTCGACTTTACTAATAATGAATGTTTATGGTCCTTGTATGAACAGAGCTCCTTTTTGGAATAATATTTTTTTTTAATATTTTATGGGGAACCTGAATCTGGTAATAGGTGGAGATTTTAATTTTTCACTGGGGTTATAAGAAGCTTGGGGACCCTCAGTCCATGCAGATCCGATAGCAGATTTCTTCCTGAATAAGATAGCATCGAAGAGTCTTTTTGACAATAATATGATCAAGCCCCGCCCAACTTGGAGGAACAAAAGAATTGGGGTTGAACGCGTGGCTAAGAGATTGGATCGGTTTCTTTTAAAGGAGGATTTGGTGAGAAGAATCTCGATTTTCTGGCACTGGGTGGGAGAAGGTGGAAACTCGGACCATCTTCCTATTCTCCTGGAACTTAAAGGCCCTAATAAGAAACTCGAATCCCCTTTCAAGTTCAACCCTTCATGGCTCAAGGATGAATCCTACAACATGATGTTTCAATCAACTTGGAGGACAGGAGGTGAGGAGCTGTGGAAGGGACAAAGGCTACCTCTTCATGGAAAAACTAAAGCTAATGAAAAAGGCCTCTCTGGATTGGGCAAAAAAACAAAAAATATTCAGAGGAGGAAACCCTACAACAGATAGGACAAGACTTAGACCGTCTTGAAAATCTGGAGGAAGATGGATATGAAGCAAGTGAAAAAAGGGATAGAATCAAGTTGTTGAAATTAAATCGAAGGAAAATCCTTCTCGAAAAGGAATAATGGTGGAGGCTTAAAATCCGAGCTATCTGGCTGACAGTGGGGGACAAAAACTCAAAAATTTTCCAGAACTTTGCAAAACATAAGAAGAATATTAATACCATATGGGGCATGAAATCAGAGGAAGAAAGCACAACAAAATCCTTTGAATATCTCTCCCTCCTGGGAAGTAATCACTTTTAAAAACTTTTCAAAGCTTTGATTGAAGCATTCATTGTGGAAGTGATCCAAGTGGCGCATTTCTTCCCTCGGTATGCAGAGGAGGAGGAAAATGGAAATATTATGGAACCAGTGTCTAAAGAAGAGGTTGAAGGGATTTTAAAGTCAATGTTGAACGGTAAAAGTCCAGGCCCAAATGGTTGGACAATAGATTTTTTTCAGCACTTTTTTGAGACCTTGGAGGATGAGCTCTAAGGGGTGGCTGAAAATTCAAGGGCCAAAGGTACCATCTATCAACCTTTCAATTCCACTTTCTTGGCCTTAATCCCCAAGAAGGAGGATCCCAAATCCTCTGAGGACTTTAGACCTATTTCCCTTTGCAATTGCATCTATAAAATCATAGCAAAGGTGATTGTTGTCCGTATGAAACCCATCCTCTCGAGAAATATTTCAAAAGAGCAGTTTGGGTTTTTGGATGGAAGACAGATTCATGAAGTGGTTGGAGTGGCACAGGAAACACTACATAGCCTCAAAAGGAGTGGGAAGGGATCTTTTGTAAAAATCAACCTCTCCAAAGCTTATGACCGCATTAGCTGGCTTTATCTCATATTGCTCCTGACTCACCTGGGATTCAGGATTGACATCATAAAATTGGTTATGAGATGCATCACAAACATTAGCTTTTCAATTTTGATTAATGGGCCATCCAAAACCTTATTTCAGAGTCAGATAGGTTTGCGCCAGGGGTGCCCACTTTCCCCCCTCCTCCTCCTAGCAGCTGAAGGTCTTAGCCAAATGATTCTTGATGATATTCTATTTTCATTAACGGAAGCAAAGCTGACATCCGTCAAATCAAAGATATCTTGGACATGTTTCTTAAAGCAACTGGACAGTGTATAAACGGTCAAAAATCATCCATAACTCTAGAAGGTTTCTCAAGGGTGGAAGTAGGAAGAATATTGAAAGAGCTCCCTTTCGAAGTAAAAACATTCTCTGATAGTTTTAAATATTTGGGTTTCATTTAAAACTTGATTCATACAGGATTTAGTACTGGCACTGGCTGGTGGCAAAGATTGAATCTCAGATAAAACACTAGAGCTACAAATGGTTGTCTAGGTCGAGAAATATAGTTTGATCAAGTCAGTTGTTTTTGAAATCCCAGTTTATTGGTCTACTCTAACATGGGTGCTCAAAGGAATCCTTTCAAAAATAAGGAGGATCTGCAGTAGGTTCCTATGGGCAGGGTCAAAGGAGGACTCGGTACTCCCTTGGGTGGCCTGGGAGAAAGAGGCACACCCAAAGGAATGGGGAGGATGGGGTATCAAGGATCTTTCAGCTTTAACTCCTTCCCTGGATGCAAAACTGGGATGGAGGCTAATTTCTTTGGACAATCTATGGACGACAGTGGTAAAAATAAAATATATCAACCCAACTCCTATGGGAGAGTGGCTCAGATCCTCGGATAAAAGACACCCACAGGCCTCGGTTGCATGGAAATCCATGCTGGAGTCGATAAAAATTATTGAACAAGGACAGGCATGGCATGTAGGGAACAGAGAACATGTCAGAACTGGACGGGACCCCTGGGTGTGGTGCAATGGTGATTTTTCTCTCTCTAGGGAGTTGATTAACCATCTATCTACTAAAGGGATCTAGCGGCTATGCCAGGTTGAAAAAATAGGCCAGTCTACAGTATGGGGACAAGCGAGGAAATCAGGGGAGGATTTACAAATTGAATACCAATGGTGGGAGGAATGGCAGGGCTTCATCAGAGAACTTCAGAGATCCAATGTATGCCTCCACAAGCGCCCGGACTCACTGAGATGAGTTCACTCACCTTCTATATTGCATGCCCCAAAGTTCAAATATAGTTGGTTAATGACTCAGAAAGGGTGGGTTGATCTGGAAATTAAAGAGTCCAGAAAAATATATGCCCTTTTTCTGGTGCATCCTTAAGAATAAAGTCTCAACTTGGGATAATCTACAGAAAAGAAGTAAGATAAGGCCAGGATGGTGCCCCCTGTGTAAGGGAAATGAGGAATCAGGTCAACATTTATTCCTCGCCTGCTCTTTCAATAAAAAATTATGAGAATAAACTTTGAGGCTCTTCAAGCAAACTCAGAGATAGGGTGGGTCACTATTAACGAGGCATGGAAAAATTGGTAGAATGAAGCAAAGGAGGATATAGTGAAAAACATACTGCTGATTGTCTTCTGGGGCACTTGGATTGCAAGGAACAGGGTTATCTTTAGGGACATTTTGCTTTCCTCGCAGCATTTAGCAGTGGAAGGGATATCTATTTATGAGAATATTCCCATTCCAAGTACAAAAAATAAATAGAGGGTCATAAGGGTCGAAGAGATCATAGGAGACATCCTGTGGGCTTACTTTGATGGTGCTTCAGACCCCCAAAACATATGTGAAGCAGGGATCACAATTCATTTACCTACAGGAAAATTATTAAAAGGCTTAGTGGGCCTTGGAACGGAACAAATAACTTCGTTGAACTTCAGCTCCTCAAATTTCTTCTATGTTGGCTTATCCAGCTAGGCTTGAGATCGGCACAGATCTTTGGAGACTCTTTGAATATCATCAAATGGTTTAATTGAGAATTCAGATTTCAAAATTATATGTTGCTTCCACTGTTAGAAGAAGTCTTGAATTTGAAACAATATTTTAATGAAATATTTTTCTGCCACATTTACAGGGAACGGAACATGGATGCAAAACTCCTATCTAAGAAGGGCATACAGCAGGTTGTGGGCGTTTGGACCATAAAATAAATTGAAGGAGGAATGATCTGAATCATGGACCAGCCTCCATTTGCACCTTAATATGATCTTATCTATTTTATGTTTTCTTGGGATACTTTGCTTTTTCTAATATATGATGGAAGTGTTTTTGTTCACAAAAGGATTAATCTGGGGTACTCTTTCCCAGCACAGTTGACATGCTTAATATACATATAGAATTTTTTTATGGGGTTTTCCTGCAAACATATAGACTCATGATGTTTTGATTCCGTTTTTGGGTTGTTTTCCTCTTTGTGAGGAGGCTGGGTAATCACAACGGGATTGATACTTTGAAAATGATTTTTAATTTTTGAAGTATAAACATTCAGACTCATGCTATTCTCGATTTATGTTTAGGAATGTTTTCCTCTTATAGAGGAGACCCAAGAATCGATATGGTGTTGTTACTTTTAATTTATATATGGGGTTGGAGGGATTTTGTATTATTCACTCTCAACTCGTCAAGCTCTATGTCTTTTTGTTTCCTCGGGCCAAAAACATACAGTTTTATTGAATGCATGTGGGCATATACTATGTAACTTTTTTATTACCTTAATAGAAAGTTCGCTTTTTTCTTTGGAAAAAAAATACTAATTTCCTAAAAGAAAAAGCCACAAGTTACCAACTTGATTTTTGGGAAGAAAAGGCCAAAAAATTATTTAATTAGCAAATCGACATTAATCTTTTATTTTAATCACCTCCCAAGGCTCCACGCATGACCCCCAAGCGATTGTAAACCACAAGATCATGTGAGGTGGATAAAATAGCAAGGGAATCGATTTTCAAGTAGTCACACCAATGTTCAAATCTCTGGAGGTGTCACCCATACACCTGCAGTGTAGGAGGATACAAGCACTATGAATGCAAGTCCCATCACCAACTATGACGTCTGGAGTTTTGGTGTTTGGAATCGATTTGCAAGTAGTCTCACCCGTGTTCAGCAGATTCTAGTGACAGAAATGCCTGAATTAGTGGAGACCACAGTGAATTTGATCGAGCTACGGAGGTGGCATTTTGTTGTACAACTTTATTCCCATACCCAAGTGGATTGATGGATCTCAGGACATTCGTAGCAAAAATGACTAGCAGTGTGGATTTGTTTAGAGTTCACACAGGTACCAAACTTGAAATAGTTGTGGTTCATCATATCGTTAGTTGTTAATCGACGACTCCTGATTATTAGCCTCTAGTTACCTCTCCATCGTAAATATGCAGTATTATTCGGCATCAGGAAGGGAAATGGTTGTCCATAAAAAATTTGATGGACAATATCTCCTGAATTTTTTTTAACTATTTTCTTTTGTCCATAAAATTGGAATCTATAGGATATCTTATTTGAAAATGTCATTATTATTATTTATTACTCACATGAGATTTGAATATATGAACTCTTTAGTGACTATATCAATATTTCAAGAGCATACTTAAGTTAATATTTCAACCTCTCTAGAAGAAGTTTATTTAGTGATGTTCATGTATGGGAACATATGTAGTTTTGTGGGGATTGGGGCATTGAAAGGCTTCACGCATGTACCATTTACCCAACGTTTATTCATTTGATCATCCAACCGTGTAAGCTAGACCACCTCTTTAGCTATATCATCCAACATGTCGTAACTAACTATTTTCTTACATTTAAGTGATAATTTTATTTAGTGTAATAATGGTAGTCAATATTTCAAAATTTGACTTCCAATATATATATATATATATATATATATATATATATTAAAACAAAAAATTATAAAACATTTGTCTATACCACGAGATCAAAATGTTTGTTGCAAAATGGTAAACAAATGCATCATAAGCTATTTAACTATTAACGTTATATCAAATAAATATTCGAAAAATACAAACCAAACTATTAACCAAAAATGCTAGAAAAAAGAAAAATAAATAACCCATACATATATATTAATAATATTAACCAAAAGAAAATTAGATTAAACCAAAAACGCTAGAAAAAATAAAAATAAATAACCCATACATATATATTAATAATATTAACCAAAAATAAATTAAATTAAAGTATTATATAATACATAATGAAATAAACAATTCAAAAAAAGGAAAATAAGCTTAAAAATGAAAGAAATAACCAAAATAACTATCATTCCATTCTCTAACTAAAACTAAAAATTAAAAAAAACAAAAATTAAAAATAAATAAATAAATAAATATTATTACTTTATAATTAAACCTAATAAGAAATATAACAAAATATCTTAATAGCAAGCAAGTAATATAAATATAAATGATCTAAAACCTTACCAACTAGAGCCAAAACACTCAAAGGATAGACAATTAAATTCTAAAGAAATATAAAATATAAAAATAAAAATGGAAAGGAAAGACAAAAACCTGAGAAATTTAAAAGATAAATGCTTCAACAAAAAATACAAATGGAAAGACTAAGGATAAAGAAAAAGAAATAAGAAAAGTTTTGGGAAGGAAACAAATCTTGAAGCAAGGGCGAGAATCTAATTCTTGTTGATTTTCTAACCTCTATCTTTATTTAGATTTCTCACTCATTTTTCAATGGCTTCCTTGAATTTTCTATGATGGTAGTGACCAATTTTGGTCAATTCCATGGATTTTCAACGCAAATGTGGTGGTTAGTCTTCTTGAGTGCTCTGCTTGAGTTGAAGAACGAGACCGACTATGCTTAATGTGAGTCATCCGTTCTTGAATTCTTTGTCTACTGGAGTAGCCAGTTTCAAGACCCCACACAAGCAGGAGATTAAGTAAACAATTTTCATGCTTGAAGGCTCAATAGAATTTTTTACTAACTTAAAGGTAATACAAATAGTGTTCAAAAATTTGAAAGTACCAAAAACCTTATTATTTCTTAAAATGCAAACAATCTTATCAATCATTCCTTCGATGAAAGGAAGTTGAACACTAAAAACCAAATCAATGAAGTTATTTTTATTTAGAATCTTGATTGGCTTTTCTCAAAGCTTTGATGTTTCCTATAACCATTATTCACAAAAACTTCAAAAAAGCGAACCCTTGCTTTATTAAGGTGCCTGAGTAGCTAAAGTGTTTAAAACACCAAATTTCTACATCAAATAATGATAGAAATCGACATAAAAATATTATTCCATATAAATCTTTTTATATTATTAACATGTTTTTTTATTTTTAATATCCCAATTAAATTATTAAATAACAAGGCTACAAGTAGCGACTACCTGCCGCTTAGTTTAAATGTAGTAATGTTGCAATGTGATGTTGGAAATGTCTATGGATAGCTATTACGACTATTACATGTTGCTTAATGTAATTATAGAGATGGATTTTGAGCACGGAGGAGGGCGGAGCTCTGCTAGGGTTTCGTGTTTCCTCTGCTAGGGTCTGTCGCCGCCCCTGGCTCTGAGCCGACTACCTCTGCTACCTTCTGCACATCTTCTACTGCCGCTCTGCATATGCGTGATTTGAGGAAGGACTTCACGCAATGACGGGCCCCACGGGGGGGGGGCACTCCGTCTTCCCCCTCAGGACTTAATCTCTCTGCTACAACAGGAACTTCTATGACAAATGCTCTGGATCCGCAGGCTTCGAATGTCCAGGACAAAAGGACACAGGATCAACCAAAAGACACAAACGACAAAACTACAGAAGAACAGGCGGGGAAAGCATGTCAAAACGACATCCCTACGGTGAAGTCGGCGACCTGTAAACCAATAGCAACAGAAAGACCGAAAATAGAGCTCCCAAGCCACAGAATAAATGGACGCATACAGTTCATGAAAGATCACGCGCTCATTGGAAAATTTATAGGAATCTGGCCAACAGAAAAGGTACTGCAAAGCTGGATAATGGCAAAATGGAAACCAAAAGGAGACATCACCCTACAGCTTGGAGCAAAGGGATTCTTCACGGTGATCTTCATATGCATTGAGGATCGAAACAGGGTACTCGACGGAGGACCTTACTTCCTCAACTCTGCGGGTCTTTATCTGAGAGATTGGGTGGAGAGGTTCAATCCTGATAACGAAGACCTAAGCTGGGCACCAGTCTGGATACGTTTGTACTCGCTACCGCTGGAGTACTGGGATGAAGAATCCCTGCAGGACATTGGCAGCGGACTAGGAGAGTTTATAAAAATAGCGGAGGAAACAAATATGAGACGATACACTTCGTACGCCCGCATCTGCGTCTACATGCGTCTGGACCAAGCTCTTCCTGACTCGGTAAGCATCTTTCACGATGACTATGAATGGATTCAACCCCTAGATTTCGAGCATGTACCATTCCGATGTCGTAGGTGCCACCTTCATGGACACCTCTACAGAGACTGCCCGCTCAATGCCTCCACAAAGAATAAGGATTGCCCTGCCTCGTCTTCTCCTGATGGTTTCACAAAGGTGACCAGTCGTAGAAGATCCAACAAGAAGACACCTCAGGGGAGAAATCCACTTCTACTCTCAACCCCGCTCCCCCCTCTAGCAACAGCTTCGAAGTCCTCAACTCCATCCCGGATCAAACGCCTCAAGCGGAAGCCACCTCTACCCCTGCAGACAGCACCACCATCCCCATCATTTCTAAGGTTTCTAAATCAATGCCTCTTGCTGAAAATATACAGTTTGGATTAGTGGATGATCCCTTCAACACTGGAGAAGGGAAAACTATTGGCATGGAAGTGGACGGCCATCAGGATCATCAGGAGGCAGGCAGCAGTCAAGTTCAGCTTATGGATGAAGAGCCAGAAAGCATAGATCTGGAAGGGCTTGACTTATTAGAGCTTGAAAGAGCATGCAGAAGAAAAGAATTTGATAAGATACAAGCACATCAGCTAGAAACACTGGAGGTGATTATAGCAAGAGCCTTCCAACAGAAAGAGCTGGGGATCCAACCAGGCAGCAAATGGGATGGCAACACAATCCAGAAAGACTCCAAGAAAAGAGGACGGAAAACAGATCTGGAGAGAACCATCTCAGTTGGCAAAATACTGGTTGATTCTGGAAGATATGCTAAGTTGACTAAGTTTTATAAGCCCCTCCCAAACAGTGAATCATGAAGCTCACATCATGGAACACTAGGGGACTCAACTGTCCTGGGAAACACAGAATGATAAAGAACATGATAACGCAGGAGAAGCCTCAGATATTCTTCATGCAAGAAACAAAATGTAATAGCAGTGCAATTGGAAACATTCTTTCCAAAGCTTGGCCCGGCTGTCAAACAGTAGCGGTTGATGCACAGGGGGCCTCAGGGGGACTCGCAATAGCTTGGAACCCTCAAACAATTTCCCTTTCAGACTTTCACGCCTCTCACCATCTCATTCAGGCCACTTTTCATATTGTGGGTACCAATATTCATGGCCATCTCACCAACGTCTACTTTCCTCAGGACGCGATGAGTAAATCTGCTCTGCTAAATACTATAGCAAGTCTCAACCAGAATAGGATACACCCCCTATGGCTCATTGGAGGTGACTTCAATATGATCACTAGGCTGGAAGAAAAGAGGGGAGGAAGACCCAAACTGGAAACAGAAAGCAGCTTGTTTAAAAATTTCATACAAAACCAACAGTTAATAGACTTGCAATTCTGCAATGGCTCGTTCACATGGAGCAATCGTCGTACAGGAAGACAGAACATTGCCTCCAAGCTGGATAGATTCCTAATATCAGACAACGCAATTCACATAGGGGGTGATCTCTCTGCCGCTATCCTCCCTTTACAGGGCTCTGACCATTGGCCAATTTCTCTTCAATGGCTAAGAATGGGTCAAACTTCACGTCGCCCCTTCAGATTTGAAGCCTTTTGGCTAAATCATCATGCATTCAAGGACCTCATCACCTCAACCTGGAAAAGCTTTGTCTCGCCTGAAGGGTCGGAAATGTACAAATTCCAACAAAAACTAAAACACCTGAAAGGTCAAATCAAGCTATGGAACCATTCCACATTCAGTAATATCTTTCAAGCTCAGAAGCAGCTTCACCAAGAGATGGCCGACCTCCAGCAACAAATTATTCTGGAAGGATGCACAGATCAACACCTAGAAAAAGAACAACAGCTTAGAATGCAGATGGAGGAAAGAGCTAAGCAGGAGGAAATCCTATGGAGGCAGAAATCACGCATTCGATGGTTGAAAGAGGGAGAGCGAAACACTAAATTTTTCCATAGATCAACCATTCAAAGGCGCATGAATAACAACATCACTTTCATCAAGAATATAGAAGGGGAGCAGGTGGAAGAACATGAGCAGATAGAACAGGTTCTCCTCAATCATTTCCAAGCAATGCATCAAGAACCCCTACAGGACAGATCACAGGCCATTGAAAAGATCACTAAGAATATCCCTAAGCTAATTACTGAAGAGCACAATCAACTCCTGCTCAGCCCTGTTGATCACTTGGAGGTCGACACAGCAGTACAACAACTCAAAGAAGGGAAGGCTCCGGGGCCAGATGGCTTCACCACAACTTTCTTCCACAAATTTTGGGATCTGATAAGGGAAGAAGTCTGGATGGTTGTGGAAGAATCGCGCTCGATGCATTGGCTCCTCCCATCGCTGAATGCTACCTTTATTGATTTAATACCAAAAGAGGAGGATTCTTGCACTCCGGAAAAATTCCGACCTATAGCTTTATGCAACATAATATACAAGATCATCTCCAAAGTTATAGCCAACAGACTCAAACCGCTCTTGCCTCTCCTCATCTCGCAGGAGCAAGCTGGATACGTGGAAGGACGGCAGATTCTGGACGGCATTATCCTTACGCATGAAGTCATACACTCCCTGAAAATGACTAAACAAGCAGGTATGATTCTTAAGATTGACCTATCAAAAGCTTTTGATAGATTAAGTTGGACGTACATCCAGAAAATGTTATTTGCATTTGGTTTTTCTCCAACTTGGATCAGATGGGTTCATAATCTTATCTCTTCAGCTTTTTTCTCCATTCTCATCAATGGAATCCCCTCTCGTCCTTTCTCTCCCACTAGGGGTATAATACAAGGGGACCCCTTGTCTCCCTTCCTTTTTGTTTTAATGGCAGAAGGCTTGGGGCGCCACCTCAAAAGCGCCCTCCACTCCCAACATCTTCAGGGCCTCTCTGTGCACCACTCCCCTGCTATCACACACCAACAATTCGTTGATGACAATATGGTCTTTGGATATCCTTCTGTGCAAGAAGCCACTCGCCTTAAAGCTCTTCTGCTCGACTTCTCGGATGCTTCGGGAGCATGCATAAACATTGCCAAATCCCAACTTTTCTTCTTCAATACACCTCCCTACACTCAAAAAGCTATTGCCCGAATCCTTGGTTTTTCCATTGCCTTTTTGCCTTCGAAATACCTTGGTGCGCCCCTCATAGACTCAGCCTTAAAGCATTCCTCTTGGCGTGATCTTCTTGACAAAATCGATGCCCGCCTCTCCTCTTGGACCTACAGAACTCTTAACACTGCAAGTAGAATTATTCTCATAAAATCTGTGCTACAAGCCCTGCCTCTGTATCTCTTCTCTATCTTGGCTGCTCCCAAGTGGGTACTAAAACGAATCAAAACTCTGCAAAGGCAATTTTTATGGGGATCCAAGGATTCTCATAACAAATGGGCTCTGGTTAGCAAGCCTAAAGTGCAAGGAGGATTAGGATTAAGAGATCCGACCCACAGCAATGAGATTATGGGAGCGAAAATCTGGTGGAATTGGCTAAAGTCCCCCAGCAAACCTTGGGCCACTATCTGGACAGCAAAATATGCTAACCATAGACCTCCGGAGGAACTAATACGGCTCACACCCACGAAGAAAGGTTCACTAATATGGATGGCAGCTAAACAACACTTTCTTTTGATCCAGAGGCACAGCTTCTGGGAACTGAGAAATGGGAAACATGCAAGATTCTGGACAGATGCTTGGGATCAATTCCCAAAGATTATTAACACTTACAGCCCCCCCCCAGGACCGGATTGGGATAGACAGCAAACAGAAACGGTTCACCAATATTGGGAAGCTAATGAAATACAGGGATATCGACAATGGAAACTGGCGGATCACATTGTGGGACACATTGAGGAACAGGATCAGACAGCTCTTAATGCATAGCTCAAACGACGATGCACCAGAGTTTCTCTTCATCAGGATATTTTAAGATGGGGATACATGCCCAGAGGCACCTTCTCCTCACAAGAAGCTTACAGGTTAATAACACATGATCCAGAACCCAAAGATCCTATATGGGATAAAATTTGGAAACCTTGGATATGGCCAAAGGTCTCAGTTTTCCTATGGCTTCTCGGGCATCAAAAAATTCTTACATGGGATAACCTTATCAAAAGAGGTTTTCAAGGCCCATCTATCTGTCTCAATTGCTGGGCCCAAGCGGAAACGCAGCAACATCTATTGAATGAATGCCCTTTAGCAAGGCAATTATGGGAAAAAGCTAGCTTTAGATGCCAACGCAACTGCAGACCCTCAGAAGATCTAATCAAGACCATAAGAGACTGGCATCAGCACCCCTACACCAGTGATCTACTCAACCACCTTTGGAGCCTTATCCCGGGGCTACTTCTATGGTCCATCTGGAAGGAGAGAAATAAACGAATTTTCAGAGACCAAAGCACACCTCTGGAAGCTATATGGAGAACCTTCTGTCACAACTTAGAAGAATCCCTCAACTTGCGCTCCTGGGATTTAAGTGATCTTCCCACCACGGCCAAGGAAAAAACAATCTGGGACAATTGGGGATTTAACCTTCACTATTCTGAGCCAAGGATTAAAACACCTCAAGATGAAAAAAGCAAGAGCATATGGATTCCCCCTCAGGAGCACGCCTTCAAACTCAATTTTGATGGAGCCTCCAAAGGTAACCCAGGAAAAGCAGGGTATGGAGGCATTATCAGAGACCACAAAGGTACTCCCTCAGTCATATATTTGGGCAAGATCGGTTGGGACACAAACAATTCGGCTGAGCTCGAAGGTCTCCATCAGGGTCTTATTCTATCTCAACAATCAAACCTTCATCCTCTGGAGATTGAAGGGGATTCTCAAATCCTCATTAACATGGCCAAACAGCTTCTCAACGGAGCCCCTGCGCAGAAAATTGCCCAAAGTTGGAGATTGGAAACACGTTTGCAGAACATTGAGGACTGGATCCTCAATAACAGGGCTATCACTTTCATGCATACCAGAAGGGAAGGGAATAGAGTTTCCGATCTCCTAGCCAATGCTGGAGTTGACAGTGAATACAACCTTATCACAGGCACATCTGAGATTCTTCAAAATGAGGAACAACGACAGGAATACTACTCACTGCTCCATAGTGATGCAGAAAACCTGGATGCGGGTGATTAATTCTGGAACAAGTTGGGAGCCAGACGGCACTACGGCATGTAGTTGGCCTCATGGCAATGCAACTGTCCGTTGGAGACTGTACTCCGGCGTGAGACATTTATGTCAAACCATAATGGGCGCGGTTCACAACTCTACAAACGCACTTCGAGATCATTCTCCGCAAGGTAAACAAGATCTGGTTATTACTCCTTTAATGGCGAGGTTAATGCGCTGGGACGGCAATAGATTCGAGGTCTTTGATTGCAGGATGGAGAACGAGCATGCAAATAGCTGCTTCCCTCGGCCTTCAGCTGTGTATTGTTCACCCACAGTGAGACTCTCCTCCGAGCGCACTGTCACAGGCAAGCGAACCAGGCTTCATGGTTGCCTTGAACTGGGCGACAATATTCATTTCTCCATTGCTGGTAATTGTATGCGTCAGTCCGGGATTTGGTTTGAGAATCTGCTCAGCAATCCCATAGCTTCTCCACTCTCTCACTTAACCAACGCTCAGCTTGGGTCTCAGCATCCCTTCAGCTTTCCTGCAACGATTGACAGCATGCCTCGTTTAAGGCACAGAATGAGGTGCCGTCGTGGTCTTTCCAGGAGGGTGAACAGGCGCTCCTCCCCGTCCTCTAGTACCTCGGCTACGGACTTTCTTGGCTCGGCCAGCACCTCTCATGTTGCTCGTGGTCGTATTCTTCGGTCTGAGAACTGGAACACCAACTGCCAGAATGCTCCGGCTCACTCTCAAACCAGGCATTTCTCTTTTCAAAGTGCGCTGATTCGCCCTTGTATAACAGCCACAGTCACCATTGTGTTCCGAGAATCCCCTAACGATGAGGTTCCCATTGATGAAGGGCGGGTTGGTC
Source organism: Pinus albicaulis (assembly GCA_034641835.2). Lineage (NCBI taxonomy): Eukaryota > Viridiplantae > Streptophyta > Pinopsida > Pinales > Pinaceae > Pinus > Pinus albicaulis. The sequence goes on from CM076575.1 coordinate 909,904,223, forward strand.
TCGGTGAGCAGAATGATGAAGATATGCCCGAACGGTACAGAGCCAGCACCGAGGAAGTTGATGGACAGGGCAATGGCATGAATGTTGATATTGAGATGATACAGGAAGAGCAGCAAAGTGCAATTCAAGACCGGGATAATGCAAACGCTCATCAACAACAACATCCGGGCGATGGTCAGCGCACCCCTGCTGCAGAAAAGATCATTCACTCAACTGCGGACCTCTACAATTCTGATGGCGAACCAGATGAGTTTTGGTGCAGGGTCGAGGAAGAGGAACCGGATGAGTGATCCTCCTCAGCTCCAGGTTTTTTGCTATAGCACTGTCTTCAGTATGCAAAATGTCAATGTGTGTTCTTTCTGGTTTTGGCAAAGGGTCTATAAGCTTTTTTTAGATTTAGACATTGCCCCTGTGTGGGTCTTTTTTGATGGATCTATGTATGCACTGGTTTCCCTCTACGGGCAGTGCTAAGTTTTTTGAATTTCTGCTCTATAGGCCTCCTCAGGCCCAGACCTGGTTTACTCCTGATGTACATATCTGTTTTTGACTATCAATAGATTAAACTTATTTAGAAAAAAAAAATGTAATTATAGAGATGTTGCAATTTGAGTTTGAGCATGTTTATGAAGATTTGTTTTGTAATAAAGTATAGTTAAATTAAATTAGAAATAACTGTTGCAATTTGAGTTTGAGCATGTCTATGAGGATTTGCTAAATGTTGCCATTTGTATTTAAGGATGTCTATGAGGATTTTCTTTGTAATCCTTTTGGGTTTTTACTAATATTTTGTTAATCCAATTCCACCCAATTACAATAACAATGACATATTGTCTACCATCTGAAAACTTTTACATTTTCCTAAAGTATATATATGAATATGAAAATTTATAATGCTAAAAATAAAAATATTATTATAAGAATTTATAATAACAAAAAATATAAGTTATATATAGAGAGAGAGAGAATTTATTGTTATTATTCAAAAAGTTGCATGTTATTTTTACTTAAAATTACATGACATGATATATAGCAATTAAAATTGTTTAATATTTTGTATAGTTATATATTTTATATATTTAATGTATATTCCAAAATTCAATAATGTAATTTAGTTAGCCAATTTGAGTTTTTAGATATTAGATAGATTCAATATTTTACTCATTAGGAATGTGGTTTTTTAATTACATTTTTCAATTTCTAATGTTTTTTTTATATAAATATAATTATATGGCATAGTATATAGCCATTCAAATTGTTTAATATTTTGTATAGTTATATATTTGATATATTCATTATATGCTCTAAAATTTAATAATGTAAATTAGTTAACTAATTTGATTTTTTTAGATATTGGATAGATTTGATATTCTATTCATTAGGGGTGTGTTTTTTTATTAATTATATTTTTCAATTTCTAATGTTTTTTTTTTTATAATATAGTTACACGTGTTTTATTATATAATTAGATATAGCTAAATTAAAGAAAATTTATAAAATTGAATTTAGTGCTATGATTTTAGGTGTTAATTTGAGTTTGAGTATGTCTATGAGGATTTGCTTCGTAATAAAGTTGCTACTTAATTTAGTATAAATATAATTAAATCAAAGTAAAAATTAAAAATTTATGTGTTATATAGTAGTAGTTTAAATCTATCTAAATTATAGTAAAACAACTTTTGTGTTGATGATGGTAATCAATTGATAATTACTAGGATGACCGATGAGCATATGCATTTGATGTGTGGATTAGATTTGTTACATATGCTTAGCTTATTTTTGGAAGCAATATGAGTATGACAGAGTAGCTACTACTTGCTGCTTATTGTAAATATAGAAATGTTGCAATTTGAGTTTCAACATGTTTATGAGGATTTGCTTTCTAATAAAGTTGATGCTTAGTTTAGTATAGTTAAATTAAATTAGAAAGAATTGTTGCAATTTGAGTTTGAGCATGTCTATGAGGATTTGCTAATGTTGCCATTTGAATTTTAAGGATGTGTATGAGGATTTTCTTTGTAATAAAGTTGTCGCTTAGTTTAGTTTAAATATAGCTAAATTAAAGTAAAAAATAAGAATTTATGTTAGTATTATGGTTTAGAATCTTTGTATAGTTATATATTTGATATATTCATTATATATTCTAAAATTTAATAATATAATTTAGTTAACTAATTTGATTTTTTTAGATATTGGATAGATTTGATATTCTATCCATTAGGGATGTGTTTTTTTATTAATTATATTTTTTAATTTCTAATGTTTTTTTATATAATATAGTTACACGTGTTTTATAATAGAATTAGATATAGCTAAATTAAAGCAAACTTATAAAATTGAATTTAGTGTTGTGATTTTAGGTGTAAAATATAGACAAAAAGGCATCTAAAACCTTACGATCTAATTTCATATATATATAATATACATAACAATTTTAACACCACTTGAAGAATAAGTACAGATGCTAATTGATGTATTTCAGACACAAAAATGTGAAAAATATATATAGATCGGCCACTATAACATAAAGGACATGGAGCCTATGATAAAACAAATATTTTAATTGTTCACTGAATGTCCGTGATGGGACTGATCTTATTACATTATATACTCATACAAATCGGCATATTTAATATTAACCATTGAAATATGTACTCATACAAATCGACATATTTAATATTAACCATTGTTAAGACGCCTGGTTTAAATTCTGCAAGTTATATTCATGTCATTATATACATAGCGGGCTGAGTGTATGGGTTAATTTATTAAATATAGGTTTAAAAAAAAAAAACTAATTTTAACGAGTTAAATACATTCATATATATAAGAATGTTATATATATATATATATATATATATATATATATATATATATATATATATATATATATATATATATATATGTATGGATTAATTTATTAAGTATATAATTAATAAACTTTGGCTCTACTTTAAATTATAAATATGTAATAATAAAATCTAAAACTAATATTTTATAATAATGGAAATGTGTAATATGCGCATTTGTTTTAATATGTATTAAAACATATATATTAAACATAAAACCTTCAGTGCACGATAAAAACATTAAAACAAACGATAAAACATTTTTAACATAAAACCTTTGCAAACACAACTTATCAAAACATCTGTCGAGCTTCAAAAAACTATCAACCAAAATACATTGAACCTTTTCGCGTTACAATTCGAGGTCGAGTGACATTACGAATTGTGCACACGATGATTTATAAAATCCAGCACATAAACCATATCGCATCCGCCAACTTGTTTTGGGTCCAAGCGCTTTTGGACGCGTGATGATTTATAAACTGCAGCCTATAGAGCTCATCGGGTCCAGAACTTACCATTGCAATGTGTTCAAACAAAAATTTCTGATAGCGATTGAAACGGATGCGCGATGAGAAATAAAATAGGCCATATAAAATGGATCGGGTCCGGAGTTCAGTTTGTAATGGGGCCAAAACACAAAACATTTGTGATTCATTATAATAATGCCGCGTGGTCTTGTGGGACCACACCACCCGCGGACCTTGGCTTAAGGCGGAGGGCGATTAAACTATGTGCAATTGCGATGAACTCATCGCATCGGAACATGTCAATCGGACATAACGAAACAATGGTGGTAACTCTTGCAACTTTCGATTGCGATGATCGCATCGGTACCTCCAACATCAACAAGACACTTGATCCAAAAAAAACTTTGCCAATTGCGATAAAAAGGAATGTGGGGACCACCAGTCTTCACTTAAAAACACCCGTGTGAACAAAACAAAAAAACAAAACACTTTGTTTTCAATGAAAAGTTGTGTTTCATGAAAATGGAAAAATTTGTTTCCAAATAAAAAGCACTGTGGCGAAACAGAACGAAAACCCCTGTTTTGAAATATAGAGCTGTGTACTTTGTTTTCTATTCAACGAACTTGATTGTTTTCACCGCATTTTGTAGATGATTGATTATCTAGACTAGTAGGATATATTTGCCTGAGAATTTACAAATTAGACTACAGCACTTTATTTAAAAACATCTTGCGATCAATCAATCAAATCGTTGCAGAATCCAAACAAGTAGCTATATTAAATCGGAAAGTAGTTTTAAATTATAATTATAATTAGCTTGATTGCATCGAAAAACCATGCATCTATGATAGTCTAATTAATTCCAATACTGCTAAACTCTATTCTACATTTAGGTTCAGTTGTTTTAAGTTTCAATCAACATATAATTAACAAATTTTATTTAACAAATTCGATCTGATATGCAACTTAGCTATCAATTAAATAGAAGCTACACAGGTTAAAGAGATAATGTTAAAAAAATCAATAAATAAATAATTGTAAAATGACATGACAGCGAAGGCAAGTCAGATCTAATTTGACAACAGTTAAATCAATTCTTGCAGAAGAAAATCGTTGTTATTGGCATTATAAATACATTGAGAATATCTTTAAATAGATTTATAATATTTATATATATAATATCATATTCTAAAGACAGGTTCTATTCATTAAACATACATGTATAAAGCGTGAAAATATTTGTAGAGGGCTAATGGAAAAGCTATATTCCTTAAATATACATATATCAAGTCTGAAAGTATCTGCAAATAGGTAGGAGAAAGACTATAAATATAACTAGTGATTTTTGTTCCTAATTGTTCTGTGCAAACTTTTCTACGATATGTGCATTTGTATGCTTTCTTCTTCTAGCAAAATGTTGCAGACATGCTGCACTTTGAGAGAGGAGGATCTGAGCAGTAAAATCTGGTACAAAAATTGAGAAGAGCTTTGGACTGATTTCTGGACTAGTATGTGTTCTTGCTGTAGCCAATGTTTTTAGAAGTGTTGGGGCTGCAAAGAAGAGAGAAAAATTAGTACTAATCTTGCTATTTTGGATAGCATAATTTAAAGTGCATATATCTGATTTTTGCTTAAAAGATGAAGAATAATTACAAGAATACCTGGCTTTGGTAGGGCTTCCGTTGTTGTCAACAGATTGGATCTCATTGTCTTCATTGATTGTAAATGTACTATTTATTTTGAAATCGCGTAGCATATACATGGTTTCTTGTTTCTTTTAAGCATAGTATTGAAAAGACATTTGTGCTAGGTTGGGAAGTAACTGTTTCAAGAGAAATTTGTTTCGGATGCAACATTGCAAGTTGGTGTTGTCAGACTTGATTATGCAATTAAGACACTGTGAATAGGAAAAGGACAAATTTTTATTGCACTTAAGGCAATTAACTGTTGTCTCCTCTATCATTGTAGAAGTTGGTATTGGTGAATTGCATCCAAGACAAACTGGTTCAAATGGCATAGAATAAATGCTTGCAGTTGTCAATGTTCCCTTTATCTGTTCATAGCGAAGGACAAGTAGTATATGTCAAAATAGAAAGAGATGAAGAAACAATTGCATATTGAGAAGTAGAGGTACTGTTTCATTTGTAATTACAGAGAATGTTGGAGGGTTCAATTTTCTAAGTTCTTCTACTTCTTCTGCATTCAATCTTTTGATGAATGTAGCTTGCGTTGTTTGAAGTGTTCTGTCCTTGAGTTATTTCCTGTTTGTTATGTTTTTGAATAACATAATTGGAAAATGGCCTTTTTGGAATTCTTGTTCAATTTCATTGTAGAGTGGTGCAAATGTTTCAAATAACTGCAACTGCAATAGAAGACAGAGGGTTTTTTTTTTTTTCAAAGGAAATTTAAATGTAGGTGGAACTAGCAATATAAAAACATTGCAAAGTAATTCATGTTACCGTTGCTTTATTGTCATCGAAATTTCCATCTTTAATTTGCAATGTATATTGGAAACCAATTTTCTGTGCAGCTGTCACAACTGCAACAATTGTTCCAATTGTATATGTTTCAGTATTTGTTGTAAGGTGTTTTATTGTTGTATCTGGAACGAATTTGTAATCTTTGCAAATTGGTGGTATGTTCTGTACGGTGCTTAGTTCAGTTAGCAGCAGAATTCAATCACAATCACCGCAGTCATAATTTGTTTTAGGAATAACTTTAAAATTTGTGATAGATATTGCTTTTCCTGGTGATATTTTTTGTTCATGTTCTTCAATGAGCTCAGTTGGTATGGACAATGTGATTGTCATGATTCCTTCAGCATCTGTCAAATCTGCACGTAGTATTTGTCGTGCTTTGTGGACTTTATCAAGGTATATGTTGTAAATAACCATAACATCTCCATTGAACATTTTTCCAGTTTTGCGAATGTTTAGTTGTTCAATGGTAACTGGGACTAAATATGGTGCTTTCGATCTGTGTATTGATGATGTTGATGTGGCAAAAGAGACATTTAGAAGTAAAATACATTGGTGATAAATATAAATTCTATGCCAATGGTACCTATAAAAATTTGTTTCAAATTTACTTACTTGTCTGATTCAATTGCACCCGATGTTTGTTGTTGTTTGTCTAGTGTAGCTTGTTGTCCAGAGTTGCAAGATGAAAAAGATGCAACATCATTGAATGGTGTGCTTGAACGCGACAACAAAGTGTGTGATAAATTTTAACAACTAAAAATAAAAATAAAAGTATAAGCTTATTCTATATTGTAGTGGAAACCGAGTATTAGTTACTAAAATAAAGATTAATTGTATGTAAAAACTTCGATAATGGAATAATTATAAATTATACAATATTAAATTCAGAAAATTGTATTAGTTCAACAGAGATATATACTGATCTGAGTTGCAAATATTAAAATTTTTGTGCCTGAGAGAGAAAATGATTCAATTCCAGTATTGTAGAAACGTGTAAATGCATGTGATACAGATGTATAAAAGTTCAGGTACTACTAATTGGCATGAAAACATTGATAAATATTGACTCAATAATACTAATCAAGAATCAATTGAACAAGTAATCAGGAATTCAATCAGCAATAGTTTCATAGAAAGAAATAAACAATTGAGCAAAGAGATATGTCTATACATATGCATCGAAGAGTAAGTAAGTTGGGCATAATAAGAAAACCTGGATATGTTTGTTTATCAAGCTCTGTTTCCAATGGTGTTAATTATTATGGGTGGTTGGGAGTTTACATAATAAATAAGCCGATCAACATATATGTCATTTGAGCTCGTTCTACTACCCAGCCAAAAATAAAATAGAAACACCATAAGACAAAAGAAAACAAAAAAAAATCGTATGGATAAAATTACAAAGATAACAAGGAATATTAAGGGAAATAATAATAAGATTGGAAACATTTTCTTCAAATTGTACAATGTGAATTAAGATGCATATGGATTATGAAATAATTGAGTTTGATGTAACTGAAATAGAGTTATAATTTTGGAAATAATTTGATTTCTATTTGATATTATCTCTATTACAATTTAGAGATTTACAACAAGCAACATGGGAAATTGGAGGAGATGTTAGTGAAAAAGGGCTCAAATGTGAAGTGGAGAGGAACCTTGAGAATTTTGTAGAGAAAGGGTGAGGAAAAAGAATTAAAGGTTGACAGGAAAAGAAGAAGAAGAAGGCTGGGGTTGATAGAATTATGCATGTAACAGTTCTGATGCAAATAAGTGATTGATGAAGATTGTCAACTTTAAGCATGGAACATTATTGAGATGATGAAAAGGGAAACAAATTATATGGTAGTCCTCAAAATATCGTAGAGAATAAGGTTCAGTACTCTGTAGTGTTTATTGCTAGATAACTGCAAAATGGTTATATATAGTCTGCAATTTGTAATGGAGGGTGTGTCATGTGTGCATGAAAATATTACAATGGGTTGAAAGACAAATTCAAGGATTAAAATGAATTTTGTGATGCTTGAGAGTTAAATCATGGATGCATAGTATAATTCTCTATGAACAACAGTCCTATGGAAATCAGTGCTAGAAATATAAGAATAGGTCTTGCAATAGTTTTGTAGAAAGAAATAAATAGTTAAACATAGAGATATGTCTATACATATGCATTGAAGGGTAAGTAAGTTGGGTGTAGTAAGCAAACCTGGATGTGTCTGTTTGTTTTTGTGAATTGTCTTTACATGTTTGACTCATTGTATAAAGCAATAGAAATCTGCAAGACATACAATTAGAATTCAAAGTCATAGTAGTGTAATGTAAAAATAAGCAATTCCATGTGTTAGAAGAAGTAAATGTTTTTTAGTAATATTTATTCAACTGTGTTGGAAGAAGTAAATGTTTTATTTTTGTTGAAGCTAATTTGTTATTTGTGACATTGTTAAAAGGCTATAATGCAACTTTCAAAAACTTGTTCAGAAACAGATTAAAGGTATCTTTGGTAATAATCTCACTATTGATTTCATTTGTATAGTAAGGATATGAGTAGGCAAGTCTGACAATATTGACTACAAAAAGCATTAGACTAGTTTCATTTGCACTATGTTTCTGTTGCATTTTTGTCTTCAATGATGAGACAAATAGTATCATGGTCGGTCCAATATGTATCTAACCTGAAAGTCTTATAGCTACAAGTTATGTTTGACCATATGTGATCAATGATTGATATTTGTTGATTGTTATTTGTCTCTAAAAGAAAATGAAGGTTGTAATTGTACATATACGATCTTAGTTTGTTTGTTTTGTTGTTGCTTCCAAGCATATTGATGTTGAAATTGCCGACAATTGCTATTGTTTGATTTGAATGTATGTTCTTAGGGAGATAGTGAAAGAAGAGCTCCAAAAACTACTCAATGTAAACTTCATTTATCCAATTTCAGATAGCCGATGGGTTTCTCCTTTGGTTATAGTACCTAAAAAGAATGGTAAATGGAGAGTATGCATTGATTACAGGGAATTGAACAAAGCAACTTTCAAGGATCACTTTCCTTTGCCTTTTATTGATCAGGTATTAGATACATTAGCAGGTAAAAAGTACTTTTCATTTTTGGATGGTTTTAGTGGCTATAATCAAATTCAGGTAGCACCTGAAGATCAAGATAAGACCACATTTACTCGTCCATGGGAAACTTTTGCCTATCGAAAAGCCACTTTAAGCTATGTAATGCACCCGCAACATTCCAAAGAGTGAAGATTAGAATTTTTTCCTTCGATCTAATCTGTCAGGTATATCACTTCTATTTAAAACTTTGGCCCCCTAGTCCCTTCGATCCGTTTAAAACATCTTTTGCAGCCACATACCTCCATATTTTGCCTCTATGATTACCTTTTTCCGCTCATAAAATACATTGCGCTGTTAAAACCCATAATTTAAAACTTATCGGGCCTAGCTCCAAAGATTTTAGCCCTCCGTGTTCAGTTCCCATATGACCCGAGCGCAAAACCATATGCCAGGGGAAAAGGGGGGCTTAATGATAAACGCTTCAGCGCATCTGCAACCGTCAGATCAAAACCAATCGACGGAGTGGAGATTGTTTTATGTGGTGGTCCCCGCGTCCGTATCCCACCGCAGAAAACCAGTGGTTAATTTCGCACCACCTCCACCAGGCCGGCGGTTTTCAATCCAACGCCAGTGATTCCATAAATCGCGTGACGCGTGTCCCTGAGTACGGTTTCCGAAACCACTTTTTCGCAAGTTAAATGTTGAACAATGGCCGGGCAGCGGAACTCACCCACGCCGTTGGATCTGTCGACCTCAATCCAACGGCGGATATCCTCCAAAGCTGCTCGCCCGTTAACCTGTGTCCGTTGTGTCCTGTGGCCCACCATTACACCGCTCCCATCGCCTTCGAGCCGTTGATCTGTCTTCCAAAATCCGACGGCCCATAATCCAGTCTTCTCTGTCTGTTGACCCCGCAGCCACGTCATCCACCCACCTGTCCTTCGTATGCCCATGTGTCATATTCCCGTGTGTCCGTAGCGTTCTCCTCTGCCGAATATATATATGTGTGTTTATTCGTATTCATTGTTTTATTCCGCCACCACGTTCAAACCATTTTACGTAGGAAACCTGCGTTCCCTCTGATTATCAAAAGCCTCCATTGTTTTTCCTTCGCCACCCTGCGTGTTCTTGTCATTTGTCCATATCTGCGACGTCATCACCATCTCCACCTCCATGCCCCTTACTTCTACCTGGTTTTTCTAATGTGTTGGTGAATTTTGCAGGGTTTCAACATACTGAAAGATGTTTTGATTCACAGTTTTGGCTGCAGCGATAGAGCATCTCAGAAGGCAATTCAATTGGAGCTGTCATTATGAAGAAGGGCCTGAAAGCCGCCATGATAAGACATCCATCGCAGGAGCAGGATTTAAAATCTTTCGAACTCTCCAAGGACAATTTAAAGATTCCGGTTAGCATATGGGGGTATAAATGTTCCTGCAAAGAACGTCAACAAAGAATTAAAGGTCTCAACAACCTCATTGAAGATTATGAGCTCATATCTGGTGTTAAAAGACTAGGGTATCGGACCAGAGATTTTCTCGATCAAGCCGAGGGTACAATACATTAAAAAATCACACCCCACAGATTATATTTCAGCTGATTTTATTCTCAGGAAAGTACAGAAGGTTCAAGAAGATTTCCCCTTATTCCGAGCCTCTGCAGAGATCTTCTTCCCAGTTCATCTATTCTTGCAAGCAACCTCAAGGTTTTATCGCAGCAGATTTTCCTCCTCCAGCCAAGTACATAGCATTTGTATATTTTATTATTTATGTCTTGTTCATAAGGAGATTTTTATCTTCAACATTTATTTCATGAAGTAGTAGCTGAGTACGTGCATCAGTTCAGCACCGCCAAATAGCATAGGCGGGCTTTTCCTTCAAATTTGTTTAAATGAGACCATTAAATGTATATCACCTACCTCATTCTCTAGAGTTTTCTCTTTCCTCTATAAAAACTAGAAAGAAAAACATTGTAAGGGTTCCAGATTTCTATCAGTAAACTGTGCAGTGAAAAGGCTTTTGTATACATTTTGTAACACTTCTGTATGAAGGTTCAGAGCCCGTAGGGTCTCAGTGAGGAGGAGTTATAACTGTAATGAGGATTCTGGTCTTTGGTATCTCACAGTATGTAATTTTCTCTTATGTGTTAATATAAAATCTCATTTCATGCTATTTATCTTCTTGTATCATGCTCTAGAATGCGAGTGGCTCACTAATCTTGAGTAAGGATTCATCCTAGTTGATGCCCATACTGGGATTAGTCAAGCGCTTTAAATAGGCCTAGTCATGATATACTGTTCCATGTTCACCTTATCCATATTTTCTGCTATATTAGTTGCTTGAGGAGGGTGCTTTTAAAACGCCATTGTCATGTATGGATTCTTAGTTGGATAAGCCCATATGTGATTCTGTTGTGTATCTGGGTATCAGTCTCATGTTAGCTAATATCTTCTTCATGTTTCTTCACTGCATCCACTCCTAGATATTTGATTTCTGTGGCATATTATTTGAACTAGCCCTCTTTACAGCAAGCTGTCTCTTAACTGTCTGATGCCTTTGTATTGAAGTTGTGCATGATGTTCCTACATTTTTCTTATCTTTGTATCAGCTTCTGAGAGAGTTTGGTCCCATTCAAACTTATTCTCTTGTTTTACAAGTGATAGTAAGCGAGCTTTTGGATTGACAACCCAAGCTATATGATGAGCTCCTTGCTATATTAAGATGTCCTAGGCACTGGTCTATGGCAACTCTAGACTGTCTCTAGGGGTGACAAAATTGTCCACTACATCTTTCTGGCGTCGTTGCCGGGGATCGAATTTGAGAATATCAGTTTCCCTGGGCCTCGACAAATTGTATTCACTCTCTAATCAGGTGAGCACAGAGAGTTGAAGAGTTGCGTATCTCTCACCTTGGCGACTCCACTGTTCTTCATTGGATAAATTTATTGGTAGTCCTGGCTCCTCGTAAGCCACATTTGAGGTCAGATACATCTCAGTCAAAAACACCTTACGTGTCTGACCCAGAGAAGATCATTCATAAAAGAGTTTGGAAGGAGAGGAAATCAGTTCGTGCTGAAAACCCTGAATATTCCGTTGAAGATTATCCGCCCTCTTCTTCTCAAGAAATCAGAATAGAAAATCCCGAGTTTTACTCAGAAAATCCACGTAGAGGAAGGGCCTGGATTGAAGAAGATTCTCATCCTACTCCCGAGGCTGAGGAAATTAAAGAAGTTACTGAAGTAGCTGCTGTTAACCGTGAATTATTCCCAGCTACGCCTCAAACTTCCATACAATACATTCCCATTATTGTTCATACCCCACTTCCTCCTACTCCCCTTCCTTCATCTGTAGCTCAGATTGTTGCACAACCCCCACCTCCTCCAATGGCTAATGTTCCTACTTTTCTATTGAACAAATATGCTCCACTAGATTTACCCCAAGTGCTGAATGATATGCCACAGGATTATTTGAAGATTCTACCAAGATTCAATGGTGAAAATGAAATTGATGCTCAGAAACATCTTGAGACTTTCTGCTCTTTTGCAGAAAACTTAAATGTTGAACATTTGGATGTGGTCTTAAGATTATTTGTTCAATCTTTGGAGGGTGAAGCCAGAAAATGGTTCAAGACATTGGGAAATCGTTCTGTGACCACCTGGGACAAGATGGAGAATACTTTTCTCAGGAAGTGGGGAGAAAAGAAAGATTATGGTCAGTGTCTTACTGAATTTAATACTTTGAAGAAGAAGCAAAATGAAGGAGTGTCAGAGTTCATTAAAAGATTCAACAAGTTATATTTAAGCCTGCCTCCTGAAATGAAGCCCCACGAAGCAGCTGCTAAGATAGTTTTTATAGCAGCCTTTGATTTTGATTTTGGATTCTCATTGAGAGAAAGAAAACCTGCCACTTTAGATGATGCTCAGTCGGATGCTCTGGAGCTGGAAGCAAATTTTGCCTCCACCGAGAAACTGAAGGGAAAAATTGAACAAGATACTAGGAGGAGAGGCAAAGAGGAGGTTTCCACCTCTAATCAAGATAAGGATTCAGATAAAATGGATGAAATAAGCAAGATTATTAAGAATATGGTCAAGCTTGAGTTGGAGGCTAAAAATGCAGCTCCCAAGAATTTCTATAATGCTCCAAACAGAGGATACAATCCCCAGTATAAAAGACCACCATTGCAGATATTGCCGAGAGAAACAAAGGAACAACAAGACCAGGTACCACATCCCTTGTACCTAGAAGGTCCAACAGATAACTCCATTGAAGACACCGCTTATGGATTAGAAGATTCAAATCTTGCCTTTTCAAATAATGATGATATAGAATGCCCATTGCAAGACGAAGAAGAAAAAGCAGAGATTGATCATTATTGTAAACAATTTGTTGATTTCATGCAAGCCCAATTCAATGTAAAATATGATCTCAGGTCTTCAGGGAAGAGGACCCAAACTCAAGGACAAGAAGAGGAGCCACCTCAGAAAGAAGCACTCGCTCAGAAGGAATCATCAACAAAGAGAAACATAGAAAAAGGTAAGAGTCCTCTAAATGCTCCCTTGCAGCCTAATGATCAGATTCCTTCTTCTTCAAAAATGGTCAATCCTCCTAATGCTGAGTCAGTGTCAAAAGAAATTAAATCTTCAGCTAAAAATAAAGCATCAAAAGAAGTTGTGATAGAAAAGCCCCCACCTGCTTTCAATCTGCAAAAGGAACTTGAGAAAATTAAGATTCTTGTTCCCCTGACCGAACTATTAAAACAACCTGTATATCAGTCTCAAGTCACTTCCTTCATGCTCCCTCCTGAAATACCAATCGTGCCTGATAGTTTAAATCTTCAAGAAGAAAGACCCATGGTAGTCTTTGGCCCACATGTCGAGGAGATAGACCCTTCTACTCCTCCTTTTTATGTGTCTCTAGTTATTCATGACCTGCTGTTACACAATTGTATGTTAGATTCTGGGGCTTCCCATAATCTTATGCCTATGTCTGTCATGGAACAACTAGGACTGCAGATTTCCATACCATACAAAGACCTATATTCATTTGATTCCAAAAGGGTTAAATTCTTGGGAATGATTAAAGACTTAGTGGTCAATTTGGCCCAAATTCCAGCAAAGAGTGTGGTCATGGACATTGTGGTTGCTGATATCCCAGCCTGCTTTGGCATGTTGCTGTCAAGGTCCGGGGGTACAAAAATTTGTGGGTCAATCAAGTTAGATTTAACATATGCTACTGTTCCAGTCTTTGGAGGCCAGGAGAGGAGGTTATACAGGGAGACTAGATTTGTTAAAATGGTAACTAAGGCTGACTGCTCAGAGAATTCCCCAGTTTATAACAAAGAGGGAGACTTCTCATGTTTGATGTTAGAAGAAAATCAAAATTATGCCCATGAGCCCCTTTTTGGTCAAATCCAAACTGAGCAGTTTAAAGAAGATCAGGAATCAGAAATTTGGACTTTGCATTTTGATGGAGAAAAATCAAGAGAAGGAAATGGAGCCGGGGTGTTATTAATCTCTCCTACAGGAAAATTGGTCCTACTGTCCTTTAAATTGGAATATGAGGCTACCAATAATGTAGCTGAATATGAAGCACTTTTATTGGGACTGCAGACAGCTAGAAACATGGGCATCCAAAGTCTAAAAGTCATGGGAGACTCTGAGCTGGTGGTAAGGCAGATCAGAAATCAATGTCAAACTAAGCATCCACGGCTGAGAGCTTACAGAAACGAAGTATGGGACATGGTGGAGAATTTCTTCTCAGCATTTAACATACAGTTCATGCCCCGGGAGCAAAACAGAATAGCAGATTCTCTTGCTGTAGCTGCCAGTACATTCCGTCCTCCTTAGAATCCACTTTTAAGATACGAAGTGGAGGTACGTTACAGGCCATCTATCCCAGATAATATTAAGCACTGGCAGGTATTTGAAGATGATGAACAGATGAAGAGATTCATGGAGACAGTGGGAGAATTCTCTAATATGGATATTGATGATTATGAGGAAGAGGAGGAAACTGAAAATATTGCAGAAAACAGATGGGAAGAGAAGATAGCAGGTAATAAAGTGCTGCAGCTGAAAGGAAATGTTATACCTAGAGGGCTGGTGCCTCTAGAAAGATTATTTAACAAAGATGATATCCCATTGCAGCCAAACAAAGTGGTAGAAGAAAATCAAGTGGAAGATTTAAATCTGGGTACTTATGTTGATCCCAAAATTGTAAAATTATCTAAAAGGGTCCCAGAAGAATATAAAGAAAAATATTTGAAGTTGTTTCAATCTTATAAAGATGTATTTGCTTGGTCCTATCAGGACCTAAAAACTTTTGATGTTAATATAATGCAGCATAAAATTCCTTTGAGGGAAGATGCAAAGCCTTATAAGCAGAAGCTCAGACAGATAAATCCTCTGCTGCTTCCCTCCATTGAAAAAGAAATCAAGAAGCTGTTGAAAGCCAAAATAATTGTGCCATTGAGATACTCATAATGGATAGCAAACCTTGTTCCCGTTCGAAAGAAAAATGGAGAAATAAGGCTGTGTGTGGATTTCAGGAATTTAAATAGAGCATCTCTAAAGGATAATTATCCACCGCCTAAGATGGACTACATCCTGCAGAAAGTGGTGGGAGCATCCAGAATGTCAATGATGGATGGATTTTCTGGTTATAATCAGGTAGTTTTGTTTCCAGAAGATCAAAAGAAGACTGCTTTTACCACACCATGGGGAACATTTATGTATGCCAGGATGCCATTTGGATTAATTAATGCAGGAGCTAATTTTCAGAGGGCAATGGACATAGCCTTTGTTGGAGAGCAGGACAAGTTTTTGGTGGTATATCTTGATGATATCACAGTGTTTTCAAAGAATGATGATGAGCATATTGAGCATTTAAGAAGAACTTTTGAAAAATGCAGAAGGTATGGCCTATCCCTCAATCCTCAAAAATATTTATTTGCATTAGATGAGGGAAAACTCTTAGGGCACATTGTAACTAAAGATGGTGTGAAAATTGACCCTAAGAGAGTTGAAGTAATAAACAGTATTCCTTTACCCAGGAATAAGAAGGAAGTACAGGTGTTTTTAGGCCGAATTAATTTTTTGAGAAGGTTTATTCCTAACTATGCTGAGATAGTTAGGCATATAACTGATATGTTGAAAAAGGATAATGAAGTAAAATGGTCCCAGGAGTCTAGAGATGCGTTCACTAGGATAAAACAGGCATTTTCTGAAGCTCCTGTGCTAGCTGGGCCAGATTATACAAATACATTTATAATATTCTCATTTGCTTCGCCTCATACAATTGCTGGAGTATTGTTGCAGAAAAATGAGGATGAATATGAGCAGCGTATAGCTTTCTTCAATCAAGTGCTTCATGATGCTGAGTTAAAATATAATATATTGGAGAAGCAAGCATATTCCCTGGTAAAGTCCCTCAAAGCCTTTATAACCTATGTTTTGCAATCTCACACTACTGCATATGTTCCCACAGCAGCTGTCAAAGACATTCTTGTTCAAGGGGATAGCGAAGGTAAAAGAGGAAGATGGATTGCAAAAATACAGGAGTATGATTTGGACATAAGGCCTACTAAGTTGATTAAAGGACAGGGACTTGCTAAAATGTTATCTGAATCAAATCATCAAGCCTTGGGCATTAATTTATCCATGATAGCAAATGAAGAATCTGAGAAAGGAGAAGAACAACAAGGACTAGAGATGGCCACTCAAAGGGTACACATGAAATATCTCACTAGTCCTTGGTATAAAGAAATAGTTGAATATCTTTTAACACTTAGCTGTCCTCCAAGTTGTGATAAGATAAAATACAGATCTGTAAGAATGAAATCCTAGAAATACATAATTTCTAATGGACAGATATATTGGAGAGACCCTTCATGTATATTACTATTATGCCTCACAGAAAATGAAGTGGAGAATATAATGACAAAATTTCACGAGCGAATATGTGGAGGACATTACAGCTGGAGGGCTACAGCTCATAAAATCCTGAAGGCTGGTTTTTACTGGCCAAAATTATTTACAGATGCTTTTACTTAGGTCAGGGCGTGTGACAAGTGCCAAAGATTTGCAGAAAGATAGAAATTAGTAGCTTTGCCCTTGATTCCTATTCATGTAAATGAACCATTTCAGAAATGGGGATTAGATTTCATAGGAGAAATACATCCCCCATCAAGTGGCCAATATAAATGGATACTAACAGCCACAGATTATTTCACAAAATGGGTGGAAGCAATACCTACAAGAAATGCCACAGATGCTGTGATAATCAAGTTTATGGAGGAAAATATCATATCCAGGTTTGGCTGTCCTGCTAGGATTGTAACTGATAATGCACAGGCTTTCAAGTCTGCCAGATTTGTAAATTTCTGCCAACAGTATAACATCATATTAACCCATTCCACAGCTTACTACCCACAGGGAACTGGCTTAGCAGAGTCTTCTAATAAAACCCTGGTGAGGGCCTTGAAGAAAACAATAAATGAGAATCAGAAGAATTGGGACTCCCAATTAAAATTTTCTCTATGGGCGAATAGAATAACCAGCAAGAGAGCAACAGGGAAATCTCCCTATGAATTGGTATATGGACGAGCAGCTGTGTTTCCTGTGTAATTGGCGTTGCCGGTAGCACGTTTTATGCAGGAAAGCCAGGAAGAACCAGATGACATGGTCAGAAGAATTAATCAATTGGTCGAATTAGAGGAAACACGGAACCAGGTGAATCAGAGATTGATAGAATATCAGGAGAAAATGAAGAACATATTTGATCGGCATGCGAAAGATAGGAAATTTCAAATTGGAGACCTGGTTCTTAGATGGGACGTTCGAAGAGCAGAGAAAGGCAAGCATGCCAAATTTGATCCGTTGTGGTTTGGTCCATTCAAAATTGTGAATCAAGGAGGAAATAATACTTTCATGTTAGAAAATCTACAGGGTGATCTGCTGGACGCCCCTGTGAATGGCCAATTCCTCAAGCCATACTTTCAATTCTGATCTAGGCTGGGAATTCCTGTTGTATTATATTGTACATAAGTTTTTTTAGCGTTTATTTTTATAAAGAAAAGGATGCTGGCAAATTATCAGAAGAAGCGCAGAGGAATTGAAGAACAGAATGTACACACAGAAATGTTCAGTGGTCTGCGTGTTCTCGACATGTCCAAGGACGAACATGCCGGGGCCCTAGATGGGAGCTCATGCCAGGCATATCACTCTCTATTTAAAAACTTTGCCCCTAGTCCCTTTGGATCTATTTAAAACATCTTTCGTAGCCATAGACCTCCTTGCTCCATATTTGCCTATTATTACCTTTTCATCATAAAATACATTGCGCCAAGGTTAAAACCCATAATCTAAAACTTATCGGGCCTAGCCCCAAAGATTTTAGCCTTCCATGTTTCGGTTCCCATATGACCCGAGCGCAAAACCATATGCCAGGGGAAAAGGAGGGCTTAATGATAAACGCTTCGGCGCATCTGCAACCGTCAGATCAAAACCAATCGACGGCCCGCTGTTAAACCATCCGTGGTGGCCCCCGCGCGCAGAAAACCAGTGGTTAATTCTGCACCGCCTCCACTAGGTCGGCGGTTTTCAATCAAACACCAGTGATTCCATTAAGCATATTGTGTGTCTTTTATGCGGTATATTGACTCACTTTTCATAGCGTTAAATGTTGGTCGATGGCGAGCCAGTGAACTCACCGTAGCAGAGTTGGATCTGTCGGCCTCGATCCAACGACGGATATCTCACAAAAACACCATTCGTTAACCTATATCCATTGTGTCTGTGGCTCTGTTCTGTAGCTCCCATCGCCTTCGAGCCGTTGATTTGGTTTCAAGATCCGATGGTCCAAGCCGTGTTCTCCTCCGCCTGTTGACCCTACCGCCACGTCATCCACCCACCTATCCTTCGTACACCCATGTGTCATATTCCCGTATGTCCGTGGCGTTCTCCCCTGTCGAATATATATATGTGTGTGTTTTTCATTCATTTTCATTGTTTTATTCCGCCACCACGTTCAAACCATTTTACGTGGAAAACCTGCGTCCCCTTTGATTATCAAAAGCCTCCATTGTTTTTCCTTCACCACCCTGCGCGTTCTTGTCATCTATCCATATCTGCGACGTCATCACCATCTCCACCTCCACGCCCCTTACTTGTACCTGGTTTTTCTAATGTATTGGTGGATTTTGCAGGGTTTCAACAAACGGAAAGATGTTTTAATTCACAATCTTGGTTGCAGCAATAGAGCATCTTAGAAGGCAATTCAATTGAAGCTGTCAGTATGAAGATGGGTCCTGAAAGCCTCCATGATAAGACATCCATCGCAGGAGCAGGATTTAAAATCTTTCGAACTCTCCAGGGACAATTTAAAGATGTCGGTTAGCATATCGGGATATAAATGTTCCTGCAAATAATGTCAGCAAAGAATTAAAGATCTCAACAACCTCATTGAAGATTATGAGCTCGTATCTGGTGTTAAAAGACAAGGGTATCAAACCACAGAATTTCTGGATCAAGCCGAGGGTAAAAAACATTAAAAATCATACCCTATAGATTATATTTCAGCTGATTTTCTTCTTAGGAAAGTACAGAAGGTTCATGAAGATTTTCTCTTATACCTTGTCTCTGAAGAGATCATCTTCCCAGTTCATTTATTCTTGCAAGAAACCTCAAGGTTTTATCGCAGCAGATTTTCCCCCTCCAGCCAAGTACATAGCATTTGTATATTTTATTATTTGTGTCTTGTTCATAAGGAGATTTTTATCTTCAGCATTTATTTCATGAAGTAGTAGCTGAGTACGTGCATCAGTCCAGCACCGCCAAATAGCATAGACGGGCTTTTCTTTCAAATTTTTTTAAATGAGATCATTAAATGTATATCACCTACTTCATTCTCTAGAGTTTTCTCCTTCCTCTATAAAAAATAGAAAGAAAAACATTGTAAGGGTTCCAGATTTCTATCAGTAAACTGTGCAGCGAAAAGGCTTTTGTATACATTTTGTAACACTTCTGTATGAAGGTTCAGAGCCCGTAGGGTCTCAGTGAGGAGGATTTATAACTGTAATGAGGATTCTGGTCTTTGGTATCTCACAGTATGTAATTTTCTCATATGTGTTAATACAATATCTCATTTCATGCTATTTATCTTCTTGTATCATGCTCTAGAATGCGAGTGGCTCACTAATATTGAGTAAGGATTCATCCTAGTTGATGCCCATACTGGGGTTAGTCAAGCGCTTTAAATAGGCCTAGTCATGATATACTGTTCCATGTTCACCTTATCCATATTTTCTGCTATATTAGTTACTTGAGGAGGGTGCTTTTAAAATTCCATTTTCATGTACGGATTCTTAGTTGGATAAGCCCATATGTAATTCTGTTGTGTATCTGGGTATCAGTCTCATGTTAACTAGTATCTTCTCCATGATTCTGCACTGCATCCACTTTTCTGATACTTGTTTTCTGTGGCATATTATTTGAACTGGCCCTCTTTACAGTAAGCTGTCTCTTAACTGTCTGATGCCCTTGTATTGGAGTTTTGCATGAGGTTCCTACACTATTCTTATCCTTGTATCAGCTTCTGAGAGAGATTGGTTCCATTTAAACTAATTTCCTTGTTCAACAAGAGATAGTAAGAGAGCTTTTGGATTGACAACCTAAGCTATATGATGAGCTCCTTGCTATATTAAGATGTCCTAGGCACTGGTCTATGGCAACTCTAGGCTGTCTCTAGGGGTGACAAAATTGTCCACAACACCGTCCATCATTAAAATCCCATGGTCCTTATTGAACCTGATAGCCCCAACTCCTTTGGGACCTACCTTCCCCCTCGACAAATCTCGACTGTCCATTCCCAAGATCCAACGGTCCATATCTAAACCGTCTTGACCCTACCCACCATTTTCCACCCACGCATCTTATCTCATTGTGCTCTCATTCCCACAATCGGATATCCCTCCCTCTCATCCAATGGTTTCTATCCCATATCGCATTAATTTTCACCTGAACATTAATGCCAAAAAATTATGCGATATGGGCAGTTTTAAAAGGACATGTGTCAAGCGCAAACTCATATCATGTTTTTTCTTGGAAAATTTCAAAACCACTTTGGAGTAGTGCGAAACCAGTGGTTTCTTCTGGCGAAACCACCTTTCCCATCACATTACATTTTCTCATTTAACTCTCTTTTGTTCAATCTTTTCATCTAACCGCCTATATTATATTTAACCCCCAAGTCATTTCACCCCACCTTTGCTCCTGAAGCATTTTACTGAGAAATATCCGCCGTCAATCTCTGAGATTTGACGGTCCCAATTTAATATCGCCATTAACTTATCGACCTCCATAATTATTCCAAGAAATTTCATCAGAGAATCTCTGCCGTTGATCTCTGTTAGTTGATCTAATCTAACAACCTAGATCATTCCGCAACCCCAAATTTCATTTAAGCCCATTTTCACTTTCGCCAAAGGTTTTCTCCCATTTCTTTTTGCAATTTCCTCCATTTCTGCTATAATGTCACCCCTTCTACATTATAAACTCCCGATTAATCTCAGCCATTGATCAATTTGATCTAACTGCTCGGAATTAATCTAACTCTCATTCACCCAACTGCCTCCCCATTTGACCCCAGCAAGCAATCCTCGTCATTAGGTTATTTCATCCAATGGTCATGATTAAATGAGCTTCCAAAGAAGTTTAAACCTATCCACGCAGGATTTTTTATAATTTTTGCTTGTTTGTGTAGGTTTTTAAAGGTTGTTCCATTGTTTTAAGAAGAAGTGAATGGACAGGGATGATGATCCCTCAAGCCGATATCAATCAAGAAAACAAATTTGAAAAAGTTCACATCATGATTTATCCATGCCTCATGAGCATTGATAACATTATAAGACCCTATGTACACTTGCGAAGCAAGAAAACATAGTAAACCTTGATCAGATAAATATTATCAGTGTCCATGGATAAAATCAA